>SZWC01014004.1:36045-72900 GCA_023375785.1 Penium margaritaceum
TTTTAAGGAAGTACACCCACACCTTCCGAGAGTAATCATCGATGAAGGTGAGGAGGTACTTGTAGCCGCCATTGGAGGTGGTGCGCACGGGGCCACACACGTCGCTGTGGACAAGGTCGAGTATGCCCTCTGCTCTGCGACCGTTTTTGGAGAAGCGATTCCGCTTTGTCTTCCCTTGCAGGCAAGCCTCACATCCAGTGTTGCATCCACCCTTCAGCTCACACCCCTCTAGCCCGCGTACAAGCTTCTCCTCCTACATGACCTGCAGGGTGCTGTCGGCCACGTGCCCAAGGCGTCTGTGCCACAGCTTTGCAGTTACTACTCATGCGTCTTTAGCCGCCACAGGAGGCGGCATGGATGGTGTCTTGGCGTTTGGCGATGGTGAAGCTTCCGCTACTGCCTTTGCCGCCCGAGCGTGCCCTTCCGTGCTCTTCATCTGCAGAACATAGAGCCCATCCGTTGGTGGCACCTTGGCGACAAGGTCTGACGCAGCGTAGGTAATCGTCACGTCCTCGTTCTTGAGGATGACGGCTTCCTTCTGTGTGAACACCACCGTCATCGCGTGATCCGTAGTCCCCAAGACGGAGAGGAGGTTCGCGGCAAAAGTTGGCATGTAGACAACGTTCTGTAGCCGCAACTCCTTGTCGGCTCCATTGATCCGTGTGTGCACGACCTTCTCTCCCTCACCAGCCGCGTACTCGATGCCGCCGTTGGCGCACCGGAACTTGGCCGTGGACGGTGTGAGGGACGAGAAGCCACATGCCTCACGAGAGGTTTGGTAGTCCGTGCCACTATCGAGCGCGAAGGCTCCCGGCTGCAGCAGCGCAGAGCCCTTTGGAGGGGCCTTGCTCTCGGCCATCATGCTCATGGACGTCCAGTCCACCTTGTTACTCACGTTGCTCCTCCCACCACCGCCTCCTCCCTTCTTTGGTGCGCGACACTCCCGCGCCCAATGCCTCGCCTTGCCACAGTCGTGGCACTTGCCCTTCTTCTTGCCGCTCTTCCCGCCGCTACAGCTTCTGCTATTGCCATGAGAGGAGTTGCCTCCCGAGCCACTTATGTACGCGGCGTTGTTGATGACGCCGTTGTTGTGCCGCATGGCCTCGTTCCGGACAAACCCGGAGACACGAGGGTACGTGAACTCCGACTCCTCCCAACCACCCAAGGTGGTGATCATGGGGCTCCAGCTTGGTGGCAAGGCCATGAGGAGAATCATGGCCTGCATTTGTTGGTCGAGCTACCAGGACATGGCACGGGTTTCTTGAAGCAGTCCTTCAAACTGCTGGAGGAAGTCTGAGATGGATTCCCCCTTGCCCACCAACAACCTGATGAGGCGTTGTAGGATGAAGAGTCGATTGGCGAGGGAACTTGACTGGCACACGTTCGTCAGCTTGGTGTAAGCGGCAGCTGCCGTCGTGCACCCCTCAATGTGGGAGATTAGGGAAAAGCTTATGGAC
Organism: Penium margaritaceum; assembly: GCA_023375785.1. Classification (NCBI taxonomy): domain Eukaryota; kingdom Viridiplantae; phylum Streptophyta; class Zygnematophyceae; order Desmidiales; family Peniaceae; genus Penium; species Penium margaritaceum. The sequence goes on from SZWC01014004.1 coordinate 37,503, forward strand.
GTGACGAGGAGTGCAAGAGCAATGTCATTCCGATCTTGCCACCCTGCGTATTCCGCGCTTGTCTCGTCCTCCGGTGCTGCCTCCGTCCCTTTCAGCATGTTGAGGTACTCGCGCACGTGCATCACCACCTCAAACTGCCATTTCCACGTGCTGAAGGCTTTGTCATCGAAGCGTGCAATGGCGTTGGCCGCGCCGGGCCGTGAGGTGACTGGAACAATCTCTTGATCCCCCGGCATGATTGCAGTGTGGTCAAGGATGCTCACTTAGTCTCTGCTGTTCTGCTTCGTTGAGGCCGATGTAGGCTGATGAGCCTGATGACTGCTACAGATTTTCAAGGTGCAGTCCGTTGCATACCCCTCTAGCCGATGGTCTCCTAGCTATTGTGGAGGAAGTGCTCCCACAGACACGGGGTCGTACCCACAAGGGCAGAGCGTAACCCGCTTAGGACTCGATCGTCATACCAACAATGGTAGAGCGTATCCTCGTTCCTTGTCCCTGGAGAGCAAAAGTGGACCACTGGTCCAACCCACGTCCGGTCTCTCACAATGCGTACCTTGGTCCAAGGTGGACCGACGATGAAGCAGATGGAGCAGTGGTGTCTTTTCTGCTGCGGAGGTACCTGCTACGTGAACTGAGCGGTTGTACAAAGAACCAAGTTTCCCGATCAGTGAGGGCCCATAACCCGTTTTCACTCCGCACTTGGCCACGGTCTAGAGTAAACGGTGCCGAAAGGCAAACTGCTGACCGCCCTTGGTATTTCAACCAAGGTAGAGATCACCCACGGAGTGGTGTTTCCACACTAAAAGGTTCACTTAGCTTGTCACAACCGTGGCCGGAGATTGTTCCAAACTCTCACCCAACTGGCAATGCTACACACCAAAGTGTGCACATGCACTTGTTCTTTACCCTCTTTCTTGGTGGCCAACAATGGATTAGTTTTCTCCCAAGTATCAAGAGTAAGAGATGATGATATCATCACATGTAAATGGCAGGCCTTATATAGTCTCTGGTCAGTGCTCCCAGTGGCTCCTTGGAGAGGCCTCCCCCCCAAGGCCACCCTAGACAGTGTCATCAGTTTTGATGACATGGCACCCTCTGTGACCGCCAAGTGGCACTTGATCCACCTTGGACCTTAGAGGGTTCTATGAAGCTGTTGAACATTTGCCCCTCTGCATGCCCAAGTGCGGCGCCAGGAGGCCCCGACGAGCCGCCAGAGAGAGGAAATTTCTCGTCGACGGATCTGGCAACTTCATGATTGCTCCGATTGTCAAATGGAGGATTGCTCCTGAAAGTTGACGAGTTGCTGAATCCAGTGAAAGTTGTTTCACCAGGTTTGGACTAGTAAAGAGAGAGATATGGGCTTCCAAAGTTGGGGTGTGCGCGGCGGTTCTGGGAGCCGGCCGCGGTTCGACTTCCGGTGAATTATCGACCGGAACGAGTAACAAAATGCCATCTAGGGATTTTGCTCCGGAAGGTCTGCCGAGGCGTCCGGTGGATGATCCGCCGGATTTCAGGAGTGCAGTTTGTTACAGAGGGACTTAGCCAAAATCATGGCTCGGAGTCCAAAACTCAGTATTACTGTTTGTTACTCGGGGACTTAGTCAAAATTCTGATTGGAGGTCCACGAACAGGTTTCGACCCACATCAATCCTTATCACCAAACTCGATGATTAACTCATCGAAACAGACCCCAAAGGTACGGGGGGCGCCGCCACTACGCGTAGGGACATCTGCGCCTCCGGAATGGCGTTTTTGATGGGTCCTTGATGTGTGAAGGCGCCTTGGCGGGCGACGTGGTGCGCGCCGCCGAGTGAGCGGCTGGTTTGGGGTGCTGCGCTTCGACTGACGTAGCGGGAGCTAGGGTTAGCCGAATTGCACACGGTTTGGAGCGTTATTGATATCATGACTAGCCCTACAAATTTTTAGATCATGTCCATGTTCAAAAACTAATGCAAAATCGCGTTCTTCCCATCGCAAAAGTGACTGTCTCGCAAATGCCTTCAGCTCCAAGAAACACAGCGTGAGGCGACCAGAAAGCGCACGCTCAGACTCAGAACCCGCACAAAACATAGCCATGAACGCAGAAGACCCGTCGGGCCACGTTGGAACTGCCTCCACCCGGGGGCCGATTTCTGACAAAGGGTTATGGGCCCATTGCCCTGACCAGACTCCACATCGTTCACGGCTTCCGTGGCGGACGGGATTGTCGTCGGGGACGACATCGCCGTCAAACTCTAAGGTCCCAGATTTGAAGATTGTGCAATGGCGCAGAAGGAGACGCAAGCCATCCAGAAGTATGCGGGCGGCCCTGGCTTTGGGCTATGGGGGTGGCACTTCGAGATCCACCTCACGCATAAGGGTGTGCTGCAAGTCATGTTGGGAACCGAAGTCCTCGACGAAGCGACAGCTACGGAATCGCAGAAGGAGGCCTTCACAAAGAAGAACACGGAGGTGCTCATGCTGCTGGTGTCCGAGACGGCTGAGTCACAATGGGGCTACTTCCAAGGCTGCAAGCTGGCAGCCAAGGCTTGGCAAAAACTCTGTACCATCCATCAATCCAAGTCGGTGGCGAATAAAATCTTTGCCATGAAGCGACTCCTCATGGTGAGAATCGAGGAGGGAGATGATGTTATCACCGCCATGCAGCAGATTGAGTCAATCGCCTCATAGTGCAACGACGTGGGGTGGAAGATCGACACGCAGCTGCAGGCGATGGCCCTCCTCATGGCCCTTCCTGACAGTTGGAGCCCTCTCATCACACTCTTGGGAGGATGGGCAGAGGACAAGCTCACCTATGGCGCGGTCGCAGAGAACATCCGCAACGAGGCGCAGCGACGGAGCTGCGGGGATTCCACGTCTTCCTCATTGGCCCTTGTCACCAAAACACGTGGTGGCAGAAGTGGGGGCAAGGGAGGTGGCGGACATGGTGGCGGCAAGAAGGGCGCCAAGAAGGGTGCGTGCCGCAACTGCGGAAAGGAGGGCCACTGGGCCCGTGAGTGCACAGAGGAGGCAAAGGCCGGCGGCAAGGACGCCAAAGGCAAGAGTGCGCTCCTCAACAACACTCAGAACCACTACCTCAAGAAGGCTAACCGGCGATGCCTTGACTCCGGAGCCGAGGAGCATGCCCAGGTCGAGAAGGTCGGGTTCATCAACTACACCAAGTCCAGCAAGTCCATGGTGGTCGCGAACGACAAGGTGGAGCCGGCGGCTGGCCAAGGAGACATGGACGTGGAGGTGGTGGTTTGTGGGAAGCGGGTGCAGCGCGTGATCAAGAACGTGCAGCACGTACCTGGCTTGGCTGACATCCTAAGTGTCAGCCACCTGACTGACAAGGGGTACGAGGTGCTCTTCAGGAGAAGAGGGGCAGTCGTGTGGAAGGACGGTGGCGGCGCGACCGTGCTGGAGGCTAAGCGCGAGGGAGGCCTCAACATTGTGGAGACCAAGGTGATCCCCGCAGTGACAGATTCAGCAGATGCGCAGGAACGCACCGTCAACCTGGCCAAAGGAGGGGGAGCTGATCTGGAGCTCTGGCACCGACGACTGGGGCATTCCTCACCCGCAGTTGTGAAGGAGATGGCGAAGCGCGAGCTGGTATGCTGCCTTGTCATAGACGGTGCGGAAGTGGCGACAGATGCAGCAGTGTACAAAAAGTGCAAGCCTTGCATTTTGGGCAAGGCACGGCGCAAACCGTTCAACGAGAACGTGAATCGCGCCTCGGACCTGCTAAAGGTCGTGCACAGCGACGTGTGCGCACCATTCAAGACGGCGTCAAAGAGCAGCGCACGTTACTTCGTCACCTTTATTGATGACTACAGCAGAAAACTTTTCGTGTACTTCATGAAATGGAAGGGCGAGGTCCTGGACCGGCTGAAGGAGTATGTCGCCGCAGTGGAGAGGCAGACTGGCTGGAAGGTCAGAGCGCTACGCAGCGACAACGGCGGAGAGTACGTGGGCTGTAGCGGGTGGATGAAGCAGCAGGGCATAAAATGGCAACAAAGTACGCTGTATTTGCCTCAGTCAAATGGCATGGCGGAGCGGGCGAACCAGAAGCTGCTAAACATCGCACGGACCATGTTGGTGGATGCGGAATTGCTACGAAGCTTCTGGGCGGAAGCTGTGCGTACGGCGAGCAACACCATCAACATCACTCCTACAGCAGTGCTGAAGGGGAAGAGCACCTGGAAGACGCCGCAGGAGGCTTGGAGCGGGTGCAAGCCAAGTGTGGCACACTTGACAGTGTTCGGGTGCAAGGCGCACGCGATGGTGCAGGCTGCACAGAGGCGCGACAGCAAGCTGGAGCTGTGGGCAAATTCGTATATCTTCCTTGGCTATGAGAGCGCGCATAAGGCGTATAGGCTCTACGACATGCGCAAGGGGGAGATAATCCACAGCCGAGACGTCGAATTTGACGAGCAGCAGAGTTCCGTCAGCAGCAACGAAGTGGGCGTGGTGGACTCCCCAAAGACAGGGGAGTAGTTCCAGCTCCTTGACTACGAGAAGGAGCCAACGGACACCAAAGTTGAGGATGCGACATCAGAGCGTGACGGTGCACCAGCGGTGGCAGCCGAAGCGGAGGACTGTGATGACGATCAAGCTGATGAGGAGATCCACCGGAAGGCTCCGGCGGATGAGGCACCAAGGGTGCCAAGGCGCGCACTCCCGGCAGAGTGTGCAACGGGCGTTGGTGGAAAATCCACTGGACGCGCCGTCCGTCCGGGCGATGTTTCGCCGGAGCGGGAGAGATCATCGGGGAGCCGTCCGGTCGATGATGAACCGGAGCGTGTTGAGTCGGAGGGATCGCAGAAGCGACGATGCACCAGCAAAACTACCGCGCTGCAGCGGGAGGCAGCGAAAAGCGGGGAAGCGCTTCGACGCAAGCACCGGTCGATGGATCGGCATGACGCGGTCCATGTTGACTTCGACTTCCGACTTGAGGGGGTCAAGTCGGAGTCGCGAAGTCGGTCCAAGTCGACGTGGACGTCGACTTGACTTGACCGCCTCAAATCAGCTGGGGGCACTGTGGGCCATGGTTTTGGTGAGGAGGAAAAAACACAAGCCTAGTTCAGGAAACAAAAAAGGGCACGGACTACCCCGTCCGAGGAAAATCAGGCATCGAGGACTATCCTCATTGCCTTGCTGTCATGGGAGATTCTTCGATTGGCCAGCTGAATTTTCTCTGTCTCCATTCAATGGACGGTGTTTTACCATCCACACGTGGATATGACATGGCAGCCCAGCGTGCATGGTGCATGCTTGGGACGTGGTTACTGCGTGGTTATTGTGTGTGAACCTCATGTGTGACTTTTGCGACCGTTAGCTGACCAATACAGAGGGTTTAAGGACGTCATGAAACGCATGACGTGTCAAGGGCTTTTCTCATGCTAGCCTGTCCAACGTTGTGTCTGCGATTCGGTATGACGGAAGGGGGGGGGGGGAGGGTATAGGCTGAGCTCAGTCCATTGTTGAAGCTCTGTATTGCTCTACTGAGCCACCATGGTTGAGCGGGGCAAGTACCCCACATGTGCCTCAGCGGTTGCCTCTGCCAAGCCCCCCGTTCTCATAGGCGATTTCCTCGTCCGTGCCTTAAGCAAGTTCTTCAGGCCTGTCCCCACACAGGCAGGCTACCCCGGCTTCCAGTGTGGTGCTTGCGACGTCGTCAAAGCAGGTGGCAGTGACCGCATCCGGGGCCATGTCGGTGCTCCCGTTCACAACATCGTCAAGTGCAAGTATGCACCTGCTGCAGCCCGCGCATTGCTTTGACTCAAGCCTCTGCCGAACCCACCAGAATCCTTTCAGCCATACGATGAGAAGCTCTACCGCAGCCAGGGTGAAGCATGGGGGGGGGGGGGGAAGACAACCCCGTGGACTGGCAGAAGCTTGTCACAAAGCGTAAGCGTCAAGAGGCGAGAGCAGCCGCTGGTGATGGCTTGGGAAGAGCACCAACCCAGATGGCACAGTTGAAGAGCAGCAGCGCAAGGAGTTTTCAGCAGCAACCATTCCACTCTCTCTCCGCAGCAGCACGCCTGTTTTACAAGCGTCTCTCAGCATGGCACGCTAGTCACTCATCCCAGAGCATCTGGCAAACGCCGCCAACGCCGCAGTGCAGAAGGTGATTGTGAAGGTCATGGCCAAGAACGCACTGCCAATCTCGTTCTGCCGTGAGGCCGTCGTTCTTGAGCTAGTGGAAGAAGCAAGGTGCACAAACGCGAGCTTCCGGCTGCCAACCAGGGGGCGGGTGACTTCTGAGATTCTGCCGGCGCTGGATGCTGAGCTCTTGGAGGCCGAGGAGCCGCTACAGGCTGGCTGGGACATCTTCGGGGTGAGCCTTGGAGTTGATGAATGGTATGACATCCAAATCAGGCCTATCTACTCCGCCATGGCATCAAACACAGAGGGAGTTGCCCATCTCTTCTCTCGAGACGCCAGTGGTCTTGTCAGAGATGCAAACCACGTGGCTGCTGTGATAGACCAGGCGATTAAGCAGGTTGGCGCAGACAAAGTGATCATGGTGATCACTGACAACGCCTCCACCAACAAAAAGGCGTACCAGGAGTTGAAGGCAAAGTATCCTGCCGTATTCTTTACGCACTGTGTTGCACACTCTCTTGATCTGGTGCTCAAAGATGTTGCCAAGACAGAGTGGGGTCAGGCTCTGATCAGCAAGGCCGAGAGGATTGTGTCTTTCTTCAGAAACAAGGACCTGTTGAGGTCGTGGTTGAAGGCAGAGAGTGGCAAGGTGCTGCTGCCAGCTGTTGCAACCCGCTTTGCATCCGTGCACAAGATGCTTGAACGCCTACTGAGCTTGCGTGACGTGCTGCTGAACATTGTGAACAGCACAAGGTGGTCAGAGTTTGGGTCAGTGGGCAAGGATGCTGGTTGGAAAGCCAAGAAGAAGGAGGTTCGGCGGCTAGTGAGGATGGGTGTTTTCTTGGTGCAAGTGAAAGCAATGGTGAAGCTCATGCTTCCCATTGTTCTCGCGTTGCCAAAGGCAGACGCTGCAGGGGGCACTGCTGGGATTGTCTTTGAGACATTGCTGGATACCACAGAGGCTTTGAACGCCCTGGCAGTCTCTAGGGGTCGGCGTCGTGCTGTGTGCAATCCAGAGTGGGTCAAGTTTGTGCGTGAACGGTTGAGCACAAGGTGGACTAATCAAATGTCTTGCCCCATTTTTGCCGCAGCACGCCGTTGCCACCCGCAGCACTTTGGCCACAAGTTCGACGGAGATGAGAAGATGGTCGAGGGCTGGAACGCAGTCGTCAACGCTCTCGTGCCCGACAACCGTGACCAGGACCGTCTGAGTGCAGAACTGGAGGGCTTTGAGAATGGTCGGGTGACGGTTGAGGAGGATCCTGCAAAGGCCCGAGACGTACAGCGTGCAAAGGAGGTAGTGCAGCAGATGTTGGTAGGTGAACTGGCAGCGTACAAGTGGCATGCCCGCCACATGACAGGTTTTCCCACTCTGCGGGCCTTTGCCATGAGGCTGTTGGCCCAGCCATGCAGCAGCAGTGACAATGAGCGGGTTTTTAGCAAGCATGAGTTGATCGAGACGGCAAGGCGCAACAGGCTCAAGGTGCAGACGCTGGAGCTGCTTGTTCGTGTGAATGTGCGGCTGACTAGGATGTATGGGAAGAAGAAAGCAAAGAGGTTGACAGCTGACATCAAGCAGGCCATGGAGGAGGACACAGCTGACAGTGACAGTGAAGCAGATGGAGACATTGAGGTGGATGACGAGGAGTACGACTTCGTATGGGATCCTCTGATTGCTGACGCAACAGATGGAGATGATGATGTTCGGGAGGTGGTAGAGGTGGCAGGTGGCCAGGTGGAAGGAAACAACACGGAGGACGAGGACGACGAGGACGAGGATGAGGACATTGAACTAATGGAGGAGAATGGAGGGGACGGGAGCAGTGAGGAGGATGGGGAAGAGGGAAATGGGGATGCTGTAGGGGAGGTGACCAAGGTCCTAAGGAAGGGGGTCCGCAAGCGAAAGGATGTGGAGATGGCAAGTGCTGTAGTTGGCACAAGTTCAACACCAGCTTCTGGCTCCATTCCAGCAGCTGGATCAACACCAGCAGCAGGCTCATCACCAGCAGCAGGATCCACACAAGCAGCTGCAGGTTCATCAGCTAGAGGAAGAGTATCAGCTGCAGCTACTTCTGCAGCTGACGTAGTCCCCAGAGCTTCAGAGGCTGCTAGTGCTCTGGCTGCAAGTGCCAGAGGCAGTGAGCGCTCTAAGCACACTCGGAAGGGCCGTTAGTCATTCCTGCAAGTTTACTTTCAGATTCCATGTTTCAGTGCTGAAAAGTTCTTAAGCATGTCTCCTTTTTCCACTTTGTATTCCAGTTGCTATGCTCCAAGCTTGTCTTGCCCACTGTTCATAAAAGCAATGTGATGCCTGAAAGTAGTCTTCAGCAGTTCTGGTGGTGTAATGTTGTACTACATCTTGACCAACGAAGTAGTCACATCATAGGAAAGCTTTTAGCAACAAATAAGTGAAGATGTGTGTAGACAATGAGATTTTAGAACAACAGTTTGGAAGGGACATTGGAAATATATGACTTAAAAATTGCATTTTACACTCGCTATAGCTGTTTTAATGACCGACTTGGGGGCACCCAAGTCGACTTGGCTGCCAATATGCCGACTTCCGACTTCCGACTTGGCAACTTGGCGTCGACTTCGACTTGGACAAGTCAACATGGGACGTGGTGCATGCTGGCTGCATCAACGGAGCCGACTACCATGCAAGAGGCGCTTGCGCGGCCTGAGAGGGATGAATGGGACGTAGCCATCAAATCTGAGCTGGCGTCCATCACGGAAAATGATACATGGGAGCTGGTTGACAGGCCGAAAGATGCCAAGGTCATCGGCTCAAAGTGGGTCTTCAAGACCAAGTTCACAAAGGAAGGTGTGGTTGACAAGTACAAGGCGCGGCTGGTGGCGAAAGGTTATGCACAGCGTAAGGGGGAGCACTACCATAAGACATTTGCTCCCGTTGCCAGGTTCACAAGCATCCGGGCGATCCTTGCGGTGGCGGCCACGAAGGACATGCAGCTCCACCAAATGGACGTAAAGACGGCCTTCCTCAATGGCATCATAGATAAAGAGATCTACATGGAGGTGCCGGAGGGGGTGGAGGTGCCGGAGGGCAAGGTGTGCAAGCTGCGGATGTCCTTGTACGGGCTAAAACAATCGCCCAGATGCTGGTTCCAACAGATGGACAGCTTCATGGCATAACTCGGCTTCAAGCGCTGTGAGGCGAATCACAGCGTGTACGTGCGGCGCGACAAACAGCTCCATCAGATCGTCGCACTCTATGTGGACGACCTGATTGTGTGCTCGACGGATTTGCTGAGCCTACAGCAGCTGAAAGAGCAGGTAAGCAGCAGATTCCAGATGTCGGACATGGGGGAGCTGGAGTACTACCTCGGGGTGAGCATTACACGGAACCGGAGGGCGCGCACGCTTGAACTGGGGCAGGCCAAATACGTGGCCGAGGTGCTGAAGCGGTATGGCATGGAGGACTGCAAACTAGTTGGCAGTCCAGTCTCCACGACCTGTGAACTGAGTGCGGCAATGGCGCCGCAGACAAAAGAAGAGTGGGAGGATATGGCAGGGCTGCCCTACCAATCGGCGGTGGGCAGCCTCATGTACGCCATGGTGGCGACCCGACCAGACCTGGCCTACGGGGTGGGCCAAGAGAGCAGGTACGTGGCCGATCCAGGGCCACTACACTGGCAGGCGGTCAAGCGCATCCTTGGCTACCTGCAAGCGACGTCGCATGCGTGCTTGAGTTTTGACGGCAAGGGGCGGGCGGACCCTTTGCGTGTGGTATGCTACACGGATGCAGACTACGCTGGTGATGTGGACAAGCGGAAGTTCACATCCGGCTACGTGTTCTTCCTCGTTGGTGGAGCGGTCTCGTGGTGCAGCAGAAAGCAAGACTGTGCGCCACCTCCACGGTGGAAGCAAAGTACATTGCGCTGGCTGAGGCGGTCAAGAAGGCGGTGTGGCTCCGCAGGTTGCTGGGGGAGCTGGGCGTGCCGCAGCAGGAGCCTACGGTGGTGCAAGAGGACAGCACCGGCTCAATCTCGCTGACCAACAACCCGACGCAGCACAGGAGGACGAAGCACATTGACGTGCGTTATCGTTACGCACGGGACATGGTTGAAAAGGGGCAGGTGGTGCTGCAATACTGCAGCACGCACAACATGCTTGCGGATTGCTTGACCAAAGCGCAACCCGTGGACCGGCACGGATTGAGCGTGGCCGGACTTGGGATGACCAGCTATGATGGCCTGGAGGGGGCAGCGGAAGATGAGTGAGAGCAGGCAGGAGCAGCGGGCATGGCAGGTGCAAGGGGGAGAATGTTGAAGATTTGCCCCTCTGCATGCCCAATTGCGGCGCCGGGAGGCGCCGACGAGCCGCCAGAGAGAAGAAATTCCTCGTCGACGGATCTGGCGACTTAAGGATTGCTCCGATCCTAAAATTGAGGATTGCTCCTAAAAGTTGACAAGTTTCTGAATCCGGTGGAAGTTGTTTCACCGGATTCGGACTAGTAACGAGGGATATATGGGCTTCCAAAGTTGGGGTGTGCGCGGCGGTTCTGGGAGCCGGCCGCAGTTTGACTTCCGGTGAATTATCGACCGGAACGAGTAACAAAATGCCATCTGGGGATTTTGCTCCGGAAGTTCTGCCGAGGCGTCCGGTGGATGATCCGCCGGATTTCAGGAGTGCAGTTTGTTACAGAGGGACTTCGCCAAAATCCTGGCTCGGAGTCCGAAACTCAGAAGTACAGTTTGTTACTCGGGGACTTAGTCAATATTCTGACTGGAGGTCCGCGAACAGGTTTCGACCCACATCAATCCCCATCACCAAAGTCGATGATTAACTCATCGAAACAGACCCCAAAGGCGCGGGGGGCACCGCCAGTACGGGTAGGGACATCTGCGCCTCCGGAATGGCATTTGTGATGGGTCCTTGATGTGTGAAGGCGCCTCGGCGGGCGACGTGGTGCGCGCCGCCGAGTGAGCGGCTGGTTTGGGGTGCTGCGCTTCGACTGACGTAGCGGGAGCTACAGTTATCCGAATTACGCACAGTGTGGTGCATTGGAGAGCTCATGACTAGCCGTACAAATGTTCAGATCATGTCCATGTTCAAAAACTAATGCAAAATCGTGTTCTTCCCTTCGCAAAAGTGACTGTCTCGCAAATGCCTTCAACTCCAAGAAACATATCGTGAGGCGACCATAAAGCTCACGCTCAGACTCAGAACCCGCACCAAACATAGCCGTGAACGCAGAAGACCCGTCGGGGCACGTTGGAACGGCCTCCAACCGGGGACCGGTTTCTGACAGAAGCTTCCTTGGCCCTTTTTAGTCACAAAGAAAAGCTGGTCCTGGCAGGATTCAACCCCGGACTTCTCGCTTGCGAGATAGCCCTTCGCCCACTAGGCTATAGGAAGTTGTCCCCAGGGGCATGCACCAGGTTTACTACCAAGAGTAGACCAAGGGGACTTACTCCACAAGGATGAGCAGTGCATGCCTTGTCTCTCTTAGCCTCTCTTCGTGTCGCTGGGGGACTTGGGCTACAAGCGGAGTGCATACCCAGTCTAAATCTTCCTCTGATTGGACCAGGGGCATATACAGAACATAACACTATTGGCCTACAATACATTGCAGAGGCTCGTTTTCCCAACTTTGGGAGAAGGGGTCAAGGTCTAACTTTCCTGAGGCAAGACAAATCTTGAAGCCATTCACTCAAGTAAGAAAAGGTACTTTGGAATGCATCAACTTCATCATGTTGAAATAAGGCTCAAGTCCATTGCTTTGAAACTGCTTGAAGCAAGGACTTTTTCACGGAATTAACCCACGAATTTTCCTATTAGTTTGCAACTGAAAGTATAAAATTGTAACAAACATCTTCAAGATCTGAAACTTCTTCATCTTAGGACCAAAGAAAAAGTTCCTTGCATCTGATATTTAGATTTTTAAGACGGTTTGCAAAATTTCTTAAAGAATAAAAAAATCATAGCTTCTGATATTTATATTTTGAAGACGGTTTGCAAACAGTGTTAAAAACAAAAACGTTCCTAGCATCTGAACATTTGATGCTACCTTTCATCACATGATCATAAACACACTTAATGGGGGAAAATGAATTTGATTGGTGAAAACTTTAGTTTTTTCTAACATTGGTCATCTTTGGGTGATAAGGATACCATCTTTTAGACATAGCAAAAAGGATGAACTGATCCTGGTTGGACGACATTGCAACTTATTTTTTTATTTTGCACAACCATTAAATGAATCACCAAAAGAAATACAATTTCCCACCTGGCATCACAATTAGAATACCACTCTGTAGAGAACAACAAAATAAATATACATCTGTGTATGAAGGTTACAACCCTCTTAATGCAAAAAAAGAAAAAACGTAAGAAAGAAAACCATTGACTTGTTTACCGAATCACTCAAGTACACCGCACTAGGTTCTAGCCCGGTTTTGCCAGAAGAAGAGTTGCCCCTTTTCTAATTCATCCGTCTTATTATTAGAATTACATGTTAAAGTGTCTAAAATTTCTCCATTTAAACCTTTATGTGTATGCACTCATTGGAAAACATTGAATTTAATGAATACTCTTAAGAATTGAGTGTCTTGTTTATCATGGAAGGTATGCATTGAATTCAATTTTGTACAATCCATGCATGTTAATGAAGAGTTTTGAGGAGCTTTACAAAAATAAAAGGAGGAAAAAAACTAGGAAACAAAATAACCCATGCAATAAGTTACAAGAAACATCAAGGCTACAAATAAGATGATATCTTGCAACCACCATATCAGATAGTTCTATAAAAAGATTTGTGAGTACCCTCTATTGAAAAATGTCAATGCAACTTTGTTCCAAATAATCAATTTCATCATTGTGCATGAGGAGTTTCCCATTTATGACAATCATGATTGATAAACGAAAACTTTACATCCATACTACCTAAGGAGTATGTTATGATCCTTGAAGTATGGCCAAGATCACATTGTGGAATGAAGTACATGTTCAACCAAAGAATAACATGAAATTCCATGATCTTAACATGCCTTGCAATGAGTTTTGCATGCTTGGTTCCATGGAATATTTGTGGATGAATTAAGAAACCTAACATATCTTTCAAGCTTACTCAATTTGGAACATATCAAGTAGTAGTTGTTCCTTCAAAACAGGGGATGCAACAAAGTGAACCATGTCAATTCGCTTCATTTTCTATGGAAAGCATACGAACGACTTATCATTTTTTGGAGGATTCCACACATATTGAGTCGGATACGTTTTCTCTGTGTAAGAACAAATCTAATTTACAATTGATTTCAAATTTGTGATGCTGTACATTTCTATAGAGGTATAAACTCTAAACATGAAACCACGCATATTTCATACAGTGGCAAAATACATTGACAAGGAATTCTCTATAGGTTCCTCATACACTTTGAATCATGCGTTGACAAAAAAAAAACGCAAGATGCCTTATCAACAGTGGAAGTGCCTAGTAAAGAAGAAAATTTTCAAACAAAGAATATTGGATTCTGTTTTAGGTTTTTGTTATAGCTTAGAAATACATACAAAATTCAGATTGAAAAACATGATAACTAGCTCTGTATTCCACTGAACAATTCCTGTTTTTCCAGGGAAACCATTATCATCGTCCATTTTCATGATAGAGACATTCTGATTCCTTTGGAAATTCTTAAAACATTCTCCTCCACCTATAGTTAAAACCATTCAATGAGGAAAATCCTTAAACTAATTCATTGAAGAAACCAAATTACGAAGCATGGAAGCACCCAATCAATGATTTCTGAAATATATCTTTTGTTTCAAAAATTGAGAAGTTGCGTTTCATGGTTTTCATTGTTAGAACCAAGTGCCTTTTGTGTGTAGTGACATTTTTCAAAGGGCCCATAAATTCCTTTCTCAATCCATGATAAAAACATGAATGTACCTAACAGTTGCATTTATACTTGAAAACCCCCTCACAAGCCTCAGTCGGGTCAAAACAAAAGTTTTTAATCGGCCTAAGCGCTACAAACAGTCACAAGAAGAGTTTGTGTCGTAGCTATTTGATATGAAATGATATTTTAGTGCTTTCTATGTTTTCCCATAACTGATTCTATATGACAATTCCCCGGATAGGAACGGTTTAGAAAACGGGTCTCGACATGGGAGGCTGCCAACCGCTCTTGGTATTGCAACCAAGATAGCATATCACTTTTGAATTAGGTATCCACACTTTATGTTCCTCTTTTTTCTTTGTTTTTTTTGCAACCTCACAAATTCCGCATGAAGGTCTCTAGTGTCTACTCTTGGTTGGACACTCTGTGAGGAGTCTCAAAGGCAAGAACTATAAATGGATGCATGCAGGGTACATGCTTTTGTACTTGCAAAGCTGTGCTACCGCTTCTGATTTGAGTGGCTCCACAATAACCAACCTCAGCCCGCAGTCCTACTTGGCGTATCCTCAGAACGCCAAGTTTCATCCTGAAAGCAGGCTCTGATAAGCCTCATAGAAGCTTTCTGTCCCATTCTGAGCCTTAAAAAAAGATGCAACCATTTGATTGCTTGAACCCGCGACCCATGAGCTTTGGCGTCTGTCCCAACTAGACCAAAAGGTTGAGTTTCCTATGATGATACCCATGGGACAGACCCATTATGGGCAGTGCATTCCTGGCATATCTCAAAACAAACCAAGGGGACGTACTCCATTGAGCAGTGCATGCGTTGTCTTTCTGTTCAACCAGCCAGCCAGCTAGCCAGTGGACAAGGTGCATGACATTCAAAAACTCTCTCCCTTGCAGCTCTGTCCATCTTTCGTTCACTGGGCTCCATCAATGCGTTGGGGCTCACCTTTCGTTTACTGCACACCTCATGCCAAATCCACGATTGCCTGAATATTGCAAGTTGCTTACAGCTGGCTTGGTCATACAATCATCAAGCATGCTCTTGGTTGCGCAGTGTTGCGATTCCACCGCGCTCTTCATAACCAGATCACGCGAGTAGTGGTATCGTATGTTGATTTGGTTTGTTCTCCATGAGATGTTCTCATCTTCAGCCATCCAGATAGCGCTCATGTTGTCCACATGTACAACCGTGGCGTCCCTTTGTGGCACTGTCATTTTGCCAAACAGGCTGCGCACCCACTGAGTCTCCCTGCACAACTCAGATCCAGCATCGTGCTTTGCCTCAGCTGTGGACATAGGAACACAATCCTGATTCCAACTAGCCCATGAGACCACAGCGCCATTCAAGATGCAAGCGCATCTAGAGGTGGATTTCCGGCTGTCAAGATTTCCCTCCCCAGTCGGCGTCGGTGTAGCACTTCAGGCGGAGGGGGTCCGTACCTTCTTGGCCTCCAAGGATGAGGCTCATGTGACATGTCTTCTGTAGGTAGCGCAATATGTGTTTGACTCCCTGCCAATGCTGTGGCCATGGGTTGGCCACAAACATTGTCACTTGTCCTACACCATAGTAAATCTCCGGACGAGTGTCCACCATGGCATAAATATTGCTACCCACAGCGGACTGGTAGGGGATATATTGCACTTCCATATTTTTTGCTTGATTGCTTGGTGAAATGGAGGCCTTCAGTTTTGCATCGGTCATTATTGGGGTGCCAACAGCTTTGCAGTCTTCCATGTGATAGCGCTTCAGTACCTCACCGATGTATTTAACTTGGTTGAGCTTGATGGTGCCTACTCCCTAGTTGCAGTGAATGGTGATCTTGAGGTAGTACTCAAGAGGACCCATGTTCTTCATTTTGAACCTTTTGTTGAGATCAGACTTCAGCTCATCCAGCAGCTTGAACAAAGACAAGTACATGATCAGATCATCCATATACAGTGCAAAAAGCTTGAGCCCTCTTCAATCATTGCGCACGTACGTGCTTGGGTCATTCTTGCACTGCGCGAAGGAGAGACCAGTCATGAAACTGTCCATCTCTTTGTACCACATCCTTGGGGCCTGTTTCAACCGATAGAGTGCTTTGAACAACTTGGATGCCTTGCCCTTGGAAGCTTTGACTTCTTCGGGCACCTCCATCAGCACTTCCTCGTTGAGCTTCCCATAAAGAAATGTTGTCCTGACATCCATCTGGTGTACATCTAGGTTCTTCGTGGCTGCAATGGTAAGGAGAGAACAGATGGAGGCAAATGTCACAACGGTCGCAAACGTCTTGTAATACTCAGAGCCCTCACATTGGGAAAACCCCATAGCCACTACCCTTGCCTTGAACTTTTCAATTCTTCCATTTTGCTTCTTCTTCACTCAGAGGACCCACTTGGATCCCACAACATGGGCCTTGTCTTGTCTATCCACCAGCACTCACATGACGTTCTCGGCAATAGACACAAGCTCACTGTCCACCACCTCTTTGCACCTGGCCGCATGCGGGCCAATCATTGCCTCCACCACTATGGATGGCTCTCCCTGGGCCATGCACAACCAGCTAAGGCCATTCCTATCATCCTCATATGGAAAAGGTGATTTCATTTGTCATAAAATCAGCCGGGGTGCTGGTGCGGCTTCCTGTTTTCCTGCTGGTGCTACCACAGGTGGTGGTGTGTCGTTGTCATCGTCAAAAGATTCATTGGACTCCAAGTCATACTCGAAAGCCCTGGGCGCCTTGGTATCCACGTCCAAGTCAGATGCTGCATTATCCTATGCAGCCACTCTCCCATTCCCACCACCTAATCGTAAAGCAAGCCAGTTTTCAGGTGCTTGGTTTCCAAAATCAAGCAACACCATCCATTCTCTTGCCTTGGGGACAAGGATCGGGTCCAGTAGTTCTCCCTTTCTAAGAGTTTTTTCGTCAAACTCAACGCCATGGCTTCTCATAAGCTTGCCTTCATCCTGGTCCCAAAGCCGATAGGCTTTGTGTGACGTGTTGTACCCAGCCATGACGCACTTGTTGGAACGTGCGTCAAGCTTGCCTCGGCCATCTCTTGACTGCATATTCACCCATGTAGTTGAACCGAACACCTTTAGATGAGAGGCATTGGCTCTCTTTCCCAACCATGCTTCCTATGGGGCCTTCAGCTCCTTCTCATGCTCCTTTCCAAGCTTCTGCAAGGTGGTTTCTGGTGTGAGGTTCAAGAGGTAGCAGGATGTTGTTGCTGCTTCTGCCCAAAAGTAAGGTGAGAGGTTGGCGTCAAGGAGCATACTTTGCACCATGCCGTGCAGGGTCTGGTTCATCCTTCCAGCCACACTGTTGATTTGGGGGTTGTAAGGGGTGGTTTTCTTGTGGCAAATGCGATGATGCTTGAGCCAAGGCTTACATGCCTCGTACTCACCCCCATTATCACTTCGGAGTGTCTTCAGCTTCTTGGACGTTTGCCGCTCCACCATGGCGACGACCTCGAGGAGCTTCTCCTAGACCACTTTCTTGGCTTTGAGGAAGTAGATCCACAACTTGTAGCTGTGGTTGTCGATGAAAGTGAGGAAGTACTTGATTCCTCCATTCAATGTTGTGCGGAAGGGTCCCCACCCGCCACTATGGATCGGGGTTAAGACATCCTCCGCTCGTTGACCTCCTCTCCCAAACGGCTTTTTCTTTCCCTTTGCTTAGAGGCATGGTTTACACAATGTCCACCCTTCTCCATGCTTCATGGTGCACCCTTCCATTCTGTGGACCACCTTTTTCTCCTTCATCTTCTGCAGCATGCTGTTGGCCAAGTGGCCGAATCGTCGGTGCCACAGCTTGGC
Organism: Penium margaritaceum; assembly: GCA_023375785.1. Lineage (NCBI taxonomy): Eukaryota > Viridiplantae > Streptophyta > Zygnematophyceae > Desmidiales > Peniaceae > Penium > Penium margaritaceum. The sequence goes on from SZWC01014004.1 coordinate 55,254, forward strand.
GTCAGTGTCTTTGGTTGTTGTGGTGGCTGTAGCGGTCATGGTTGTGGTAGCGGTTTCCAGTTGTGTATCCTTTGGATTTGGTGCCACTTTCTTGGTGGCACATGCTAGTCCCTCGTCTGATACCTTAGTGACCTTGGTTTGAAGCATTTAGAGGCAATTGAGTCTTGGAGCTTGAAGCATGATTTTGTCTTTGGTGTGCAACATTTTGATGTCCTTATTTTTCAGGGCCACATCCTCCATGTTGGTGAACACCACTGTCATGTTGTTATCCATGATTTGTGAGACCGCAAGTAGGTTTGTTGTGAAGGAGGGCATGTACACCATGTTCTACAGATTCACCTCTTTCTCTGTACCATTCACATTAAACGTGATTCCCTTGGCCTCTTCACCCATGGCTTGGACAACACCGCCGTTTGGACACTTGATACCCATGTCAAATTCAGTCATGGAGACAAATCCATCCTTCTCTTTTGAGGAGTGGTGGTTGGTTCCCAATTCATGGGCAAATTCCTTGGGCCTAAGGATCACTGCCCCCTTTGTGGGCAACCCTTCAGCCATCATGTTTGTGAGCTCCTTCTTCTCCTTCCCACCTTTGTTCCCGCCTTCTTTCCTAGGACTAGGGCAGTCCCTAGCCCAGTGCCCAGCCTTGCTACAGTTGTGACAATTGCCGCGCTTCTTGGAGCTCTTCCTGCCACCATCGTCTTTCCCTCCACCACCACCACCACTGCTTCCGCTGTTGCCTTGACTGGAGAAAGAGCTTCTACCCTGTGCACCGAAGCGAGAGGCATAGGATGAAATATTTTCCTCACTATGACCGTGTCGCTTAGACTCGTTACGGACGTATTCAGCGACAGTACTGACCTTGGAGATGAGGAACTTTGCTAATGCTTCTACTTGCACTAGCTCAAGAGGAGCCAGCCTCAGCCTACAGTCCTAGTAGGCGCGTCCTAAGACCGGCACGTTTCATCCTCAAATCAGGCTTGAGTAAGTTTCCTACAAGCTTCCTGCCATGTTTTGAGTCCCAAAGAAAAACACGACCGTCGCGTGGTTTGAGCCAGCAACCCATGAGCTCAGGTGCCTGTCCCAACTAGGCCATAAAGTTGAGTTTGCAATGATGATATTCAGGGGACATACCGATTATGGGATGTGCATTCTTGGCCTATCTCATAACAGACCAAGGGAACGTAATCCATAGAGCAGTGCATGCCTTTTTTTTTCTGTGCAATGAGCCAGCCAGCCAGCTAGCCAGTGGACAAGGTGCATCCTATTCAACACAATATTCTCCAGTTTATGCAGAAAAGATCCTGAACTGAATGAATGACAAACAAATTTATCAAGGACACCAATTGATATCATTCTTGTTCACTTACTTTTATGTTACTTGAAAAAATCCACACATCAATTCAAATTTTTAGTAGAATCAAACATCAATCAAATTACTTGAAAAATTATCTTTTTACTTTGGCTCTTGAAGTTTGTGGTTGATTTTAGAATCTATTCCATTAAGAATCACCAAATAGAATGTTCATGGCGCATTGAGAAGAGACAGTGGGGCCTCATTTGTACATGAGTTGTCGTACAAAAGCAACTGTCATTCTAAACATCTATAGATGGTTCATGTACCAATTCAACGTAGTTTATTCTTTATTAGGTGTAAAAATATTGCAATTTTATCAAAGGAAATATTTCATGTAATTGATTTTGAATGGTGAGTATGTAGATACATGATTAAGCAGTGATCCATGTGTCCATAGAGCTAGAGAAAACACCTGTGTACCCAGCCTGTCCCGATGAAAAAAAAAAAAACATGCCGGTTGAGGTTACATAAACATAAAGGAATTTCATGGATATCTACATGTTCAAAAGGATATTTATGAGCATATCATTGCTATCAAATTTTTATGATGAGATTTCTTGTCCCTTCCCAATTGCTTCCTGCCCAATCCGCTTGTCACTTAGCATGCACATTCTGTCACCAAAAGCAACAGGTTAAGGGAGCCCGAGTATGTCATCACCCTGCGGCTGAACATTGGTTCTCTCATGTACCTTGTTTGAACCACCCATTGTGACATCATCTGTGAGGAAATACCCTTTCTAAGAATGCATATCAGAAATCATGGCCAACCTCAGCATTTCTCTGTTACATGTTTTTCCTTCACTATTTCCATGCTTGGTCCTCCTTCTAGCATGGTTCAGGCACGGGTTGATATGAATACTTCTGGGACAGAAAATTAGGATTGTGTTTTTCATAGCACCGGAGAAGCTCAATATGTGGTCATTGGTTGCCCTACTATGAGGTTGGTGCGGATCCATCGCCTCCTTGGCAAGTACCACCTTCCCACTCCAGCCAATTCTCTGTACACGATCTACGAGACTGGCTTGGCCATCAACAAGAATGCGAGTGAGCTACAGAACCAAGCCAAAAACATGAATCTCAAGAACCATGAAATTCACAGAATTGCTGCAGCCGGATTTGTTACCTTGTCACATAGCTCATAAATGTTCCATGTTCACAATTTTCTCATAGAATTCCTTCTCTATCTTGTTTTTGTGTCAATTATCACCATTATTTTCTTCTCAGTCTCCCATTTCCTGACTGATTTCTGCTTTTCTTATTTCTTTTTTTCTCCCCCATGTAGTGATATCATTCACCTGTCTTGTATCGTTCATAGCTTCCATTGATGCTTCTGTGTGCACTGAATTGGCCCGTCTTATCTCTCTTCATAAAGTTGTCCAATTGTTTACCCAACTTTCTCCCTAATGTTTGAATTGATCCTTTTTCTTTTTCATCATCCTTGCTCCCGTGCTACCTTTCTTCTTTCCCTTGTGTGCCTTGTGTTACTTGGTTTTCACAAGTGCCCAGCCATGGGGTACACCTCTGTGATGTACGTGGCAAAAATGTTTACCTATGCTACAATATTTGCAACCACTCTGGCTTTCTCCAGGATTGTGATTCATTCCTTGGGAGCTGATTTTCCTGATTGGTGGAGCTTCCTGAGGGGTCCACGGCGTACATGGTTGTTTTTTTTTAATGTGTTTGTGTCCATAGCAGGTGGTTTAACTGGAAGGTATTGTCATTTAACCCATGAACATGAGCTTGGGGTAGGGTGCATATTCTTGGGGCAAGTGTTCTACTTCAGGAGCAGAGCTATGCTTTTCTAATGCGTTCAGCATTGCAGACAACGTTTTTATGGTGGAACTCTCCAAAGTACTAAATGCAACGTGAAAAAAACACTTAAGAAAACCAGTACTAGCACTATTCAAGATGTAGAATTTGTGATGCTTTTACGTGAGGATTGCTCCACATTATTAATGTAGGAGAAGGTAACTTACGAGGCCCAGCTGTCAAGGGGCCCATTTGGGCCCCACATATTTGGAAACCCTACAACGCTGTGTATGATTATGGAGGAGGGGTTGTTTCAGGTTTGCAAATGAAGACCAAGGATGTGGAAGGGAATCAATTCACCAAGTTTTTAATGTTGACACACAGAAATCAAGGACCAAGTCAGTAGATTTGATCATAAACCCCGCAAATCTCAAAACATGGCATTCCCATTTCCCTGCAAATCTCTTTATTTTAGGTGCGCAAGGCTAATTCAAAAAATCAGCAATTTCCTCCTCAGTCATGTTGAGTGCCAAAATTGAGTACCAAGTCAGCCGGATGCTTCTAGAGGTGAAATGTGGCAAACACGATTGACACCAATGTATGGTTTTGACATGATACACCATAGATGGAAACTTCAGTTTTGCCTAGAGTTTTTGGGAAATTCCAATGGTTGCAAGAAAAATTGGTTTGAAATGTTTCATTCATTATCTTGGTGGTTGTAGCTACTGGAGGAGAAAGCTGTTGTGAAAAATCATGTCCCAATTGTGCTTCGCATTGCCTACACACACTTCACACATGTCATTGGAATCTGGCTGTTGCCACAAATCAATCGAATTTGGCATATGTGTGTGACTTGTGGCATGGTGGTTAAGGTTACTGCTTGGGGAACCCAAACGTTTTTATGCTGGGATGTCACATAGTAGAGCATGTTTGAGTCCGTAGGCCACGTTTTGTAGTGTTGTATACACTAAATACTGTTCCATGGATGTTACATGGCTTTCTAGTGGTACATCCGTTTTTTAATCTTCTGGCTTGGCCGTGTGCATGATTTGCTAAAGAAATGCATTTTTTTGCAGCACAACTAATAAAATGTGTGAGAAGGAAAGACATTGTTGGTAACCACAATTCACGCACCAATAGCCCCCTGTCCTTCTCTCATAATTTACATGGTAGTGATTCCTTATTCTCAACTCTTGACCAATTTTAATTCTCAAGTTGAGGTGTGGATGAAGCGTATTTCCGTTTTTGTGTGCACATCGGCAAGCCATGCTGTTGGAATTGATTTGGTATGGAGACGTGCGGCCGATAGAAGAATACATGTCTTTTGTAAGCATTGTCTTAGCTCACTGCCTTGCCCAGAGCCCTCAAGATGCCCCTCCTATTAGTTAGATGTCTGAGAGCTAGAAACATTAAGGCATCTGAGTCCCAGATAATCTCCTTTTGGAACTGATGATTTGTGCCAATCATTCAAGGCTATGAGCTGGTCCAAAATTGGCTCCCGTCCTTGCAAACAAAATCCATCTTGAGCTTTAGAATTATAAACTAACTCAAATTCAGATTTTTTTCCATATAATGGATCATATAATGACAAAACACACACAATAAGTTAACTTATGGGGCGAAATTATAGAACAGGTCACATTTATGTGATGAATTTTGAAAAACAAAAGTAAAAAGTTTAGGAAAAAACAGTCAAGAGATACCTCCACCAAAAAACTACATAAATGAACAAACAGAATAGTTTGCAATCAAAAGCACATAGAAACCACGTGAATTTTGTTACATGAAAGGGAAAAAAATGTTTATAAGGTAGCCTTTTAACAGGTAATGAGAGGCAACCCCTTCCACAAAACTCATTGCTTCTTGTTTTGTGCAATTTTTTCTTATATTTTTATTTCTTGTAGATATCAGGCCTCCTCTTAGCCGTCAAATTGCAGATGTAGACTTGCTATTTGGCGTTCAATACACGTCAGTAACTCATACTCCAGGGCTCAAAACGTTTAATTGTATTTAATTACATCTTTTTTTTATACTATGAACGATTTTTGGTGTATGAAAGCCTCTTTTTCCTTTTCAATTTCACATGTATTCACTGTAATTCAGGTAGATTTACTGATGCATATTTCAGGATTAATTTCAAGTGACAGATCGGTAAGCCCAAGATAAATATCAAGTTTCATTTTTTCATTTTCCCACTGGTTTCATTTCCACCTGTATTGTGGTATTGTGTTTTCCTGCATATATGATTTACCACTGGTTAAGTAGAAATACTTTTGGTGTATGTAAATTCAGTTTCATGTTTCAGAAGGAATAATTATTATCTATTCTACATATTCATTGATCCAAACGTGTGTAATCACAATAGCACGTTTGATCAATGGTTTCAATGCAACCACAAAGACAGACATTGGTAGAAAGTTGTGCAAAATGAGATTTAAAAAAAAATGTAAAATTATCACAGAAAAGAATAACCACAATGACCCCCTTGTTGAAAATTCAGAACTGTCGATAACTGGAAAATTTCAGGCAGAAAGTAGTTAAAAAAAGGATTTGTATGCACAAAATATACCATTGTCCATCAATAATGAAAACTCGAGGACATCATTACAAGGTTAGCTGTTTAATCTAGTTAACTACAGAAAATCTAGGTTCTTCAACACCGCAAAAGAACATCTGGGTCTAAAACATTTGAAGATCCAAAGTACAAATTGAAATAAAGAGGTTCATGAAATTTCTTTGCTGTTCTGTATGTTCTCCTGGCTCCATGCATGTAAGAGACAAGCTTCATGATGGCATACCTGTTGGGAAACTAGCTTTCTACTTACAGCCTCACCTTTCTTCAGTCTATCATCCCATTCTTCATCTTCAGCGATTGATCCCTCTTGAAATTGTGTTTCGTGAGATGGAGTTTTCTCATATTTATTCAGAAGTATTCAGCCATAGATGGTGATTGATGATGGGCTGTGGTAATATGGTTACTCTAGGATAGGCTGCACGAAGGAAGAAACCCATCATGTATGATTTTAATCCCCAAATAGCAGCTCATGGGGCCCATCTCAAATGTAGATGACATCTACTTCTTGAATTCGCTGGTGATTGTAAGGGAGCCACTGAGGAAGAAAAGATCATCCACATACAGATGACACTTATCATAGCAGCACCACATCTGAGTTACTCAGTGGTCAGTGTGGCGACGTTGGAGATTTTGTGACATGAAGGAATCATGGATAGGTTCTCTTCATCAATGTGGATTTTGTTCAAATGAATAGAAGACCTTGTGCAAATGACATGCAATGTCCCCCCCCCCCCTGGTTGGATGACGCCCTCACGATGCAGCATAGCTACCTCTTCTTCAAGATCGCTGTTGAGAAATACAGACTCAAGGTCCATCCTCTTGTGCATAATGTTCAATGGCCACATTGACTATTCCTCTGCCAACCGCTGGGACCACTCATCCATTACTAGATTTTACTAGCTTGGATGGGTTGATTTCTTGGAAAGTGCTGAAACAATCATGACGACATGTTATGTGACGTGTACAACTAGAGTCAATGATCATGGCCAAGATGCCTGCAGCCATCAAGAAGGCACTGTCAAATAAACACATACATAGTTATCCCAGGACGAAGTTTGGTTCTACATCTTCTTGTGGTGAGGAGTTGGATGAGGGAGTAGATCTCACTGGGCAGGTACTGATGAGATTTATTGATGGAAGTTGATGAAAATCTCTACATGGTGGAGCTATACAGATGAGTGATTGCATTGGGGTGTCGTAAGGTGGTGCTATGCAAATGAGAGCATGAGTCAGTTGAGGGACAAGGTGCATTGCAATGTTTGTGATGGTTTTAGAAGGGCCATCATCTTTCATGAGGGCCTATTGGCTCCCCATAGATGCTGGAGTCTCTTTGAGACAGAATTGGTTGATGTGACCCTTTTGGCCGCAGCTCCAACAGATAATACATTCAAACCTTCCATAACTAGGTGCTCCAAACGTTGGACTTGCTCACAATTTGAATTGACCAGGTGAGCATGAAGCATTTCAAAAACCAGGTGGCCTTCCATGGCCGGAAAAATGGCCCCTCATCAAGGAGAATAGTTTGTACCAGAGAGATCTCTTTGTCCATAATTTCTGCCTTGTGCATTGATTTTTTGGTTTTAGAAGCGGGCTGCCGATGCATTTTCTGATCCTCCATGGTCCTTGATGAAATTTTCTTCTTCTCAAAGCAGTTTTGCACACAAATTTTCAACTGTCTGTTGAAACGGTGTTTTGTTGCCACTGACACTTCCGTGGACAGCTTGCGTTGATGCTGATCCTGTTGAAGTACTCTGATCTGATGATGATCCAGATGGACTGCCACATTTTGGTAACGTTTAATGTAGCTGCAGCTTCCTTCTTTTTTATTCAATTTTTACACTCTTCACCACCTTATTGAATGGTTTCACGTTCCTTGATAGAATCTATATATATATATATATATGCAAAGTAGGCTTTCAAGTTGAGGACAAGCCATCAGATCCTCAGGAATCAAAATTCTCATCAAAAGGAGTTTTTAACTAAGATTCTTCAAGTGAAATATGTGATATTCCATATAAGTACCCTCCTCCATCTGATGCTGGCAAAATTTGCCAAAATATTACACTTCTTAATCATGGTGACTTTTTTAGATTATTGTTGAAGTGCTTTCCATGCAGTCTTGGGACTCAACGTAGACTTTTTATCCCCGATCGAGCACTGTAGTTTCTCAATAATTTGCATGGAAATATTCTCAAAGGCCCGTTCCTGATGATGCAGCCATTACATATCATTTTCTAGAGCAGCATTTATAGGTGGATGTTTGTCAACTACATTCAAGAGGCCTTTTTGAAGTAGCACCACATTCATATTGAAAGTAAACTCGTAATGTACTTCCTCATCAACTAATGGTACTAAAACATGATCGCCAACAGTTGCATCCGTAGCTCCTTCAATATTATGCGTTCACATTTGATGAATGGCTGAGACAGTACGAGTCCTTCTTGATGAATGTTGGCCTGCTCTGATACCCAATGTTGAAAATTCAGAATGCATTATTTATTGATTGCTTCCAGAAGAAGGTCGAGCAGAAACAGGGGGAAGATGCAATGACCAACTTGTGCTTTGTGCACTAGTTAAGTATGTGGTCTGAGATTCATGGTGGTCTTTACTGTCTTTACTGTCATGGAGGCTATTGATGCAACTAACGGAAATTTCATGGTGCTACAACTCAGGTTTGACATGTCGGGAAAAACAGCGGGGTGCAGTCCCAACGTTGGTTTGCTCCGCCTCTAGTGGTTGACGTCTTCTGTTTTGGAGGAATCTGAGACAGAGCGTGAGATTTCTGGCCGCCTCATGCTATGTGAGAAGGAATTTAGAGACAGTCATTTTGAAAAGGGAATAATGTTATCTTGCAGACAGTCACTTACATGGATATGATCAACACGTCCATAGAGCTAGTCATGCGCCCTCCAACACACCAAACTGCACACACGTTTGGCCAAGCAGCCCAAGTCACGCTTGCCACAGTTCATGTCTCACCCACCACAGAAACGCCTAAAGCCTCCATGGTGTGCACACACTGTGACACCTTCTTTCACATGCGAAGCGCGTTTCCCGAGGTGCAAGTCCCATTTCACATGGTTTAGGGGTCCTCTGCACTTTTTGAACGCATCTCCCCCACTTTTGGGTCAAGTTTGGTGATGGGGTGTGACAAGGTTTTAAACCTGTCCGTGGACCTGCAATCAGAATCTTGACAGTCCCCAAGTAACAAAACGTACTACTGAGTTTTTGATGCCAAGCCAGGATTTTGGCGAAGTCCATAAGTAAAGACCTGCACTACATGATCTGGTGGATTATCCCTTGGCAGACCTTCCGGAGACAATTCTCCGCATGGATCTTTGTTACTCGGTCCGGTCGATTATTCACCGGAAGTCAAGTCACAGCCGGCTTCTAGAGCCGTTGTGCACACCCCAACTTTGGAAGCCCATATCTCCCTGGAAACTTGTCCAATTCCAGTAAAAACAAATTCCACCAGATTGAGCAAACTTTCAAATTTTACGGTAAATCATCCAGTTGAGGAGCCAACAAATCCTTGAGCCGCTACAACCAACTACGAGGAATTCCCTCTCTCTGACGGCTTGTCGGCGCCTACTGGTGCCGCACTTAGGCGTGCAGAGGGGTACATTTTTCATCATGACATAGGGTTATCAATCGGTAACACTAAATTTTGTAATGTTCATTAGAAGAGCTCAGATCACTCATGAAACAGAGCCTTTAATTGAGCTTTGTAATAGTCTCCATTTGTCGGCAATGAAGCGATTCAAAGAGATAATGTATCCAATTTTTCTGACCATACTATTGATGATACTTTGGCCTTCAATAGCTAGTTGATATCATCATCCATAATAGCTAGATATCATTTCTTCCTCTTCATGTTGGCTGTTCTACAAAATGCTACTTGGAATCCTTAAAACCTTTGCTGAAACGGTGTTTCAAGCATAGTCTTGAAGGATACTAGAAAAAAAATTACAGCGAGGATGTGCAACACTTTTTAACTCAGCAAAAGACTCTTTTTTTCTCATTCATCCTCCTTAGACAGTTGAAACCAAAACTCTGGTCATCCAGTGAAATTGGAAAATTTCCTGTCGTATTTGATGAGTGTCAAATCTTGCAATATGATAATGTAAGTTCAGCGATTAAAACCGTATGAAAGTAAACTTCTTTGACTTGAGGTATACAAGAAATGTAGTCACGTTTTACTGAAGGCATGAGCATAGTGATGTTTTAGATACCAATGCACGTGTTTTAAGTTTAATGATACCTGCAAAAGCTGTCAATTTTAAAACTGCATGAATTTGTTGAGTTCATAGATTAGCAAAATTGACCAATAAATTTTCTCAAGAGAGTTTGTCTTTGTTTCCATACCACATGGATTTGACAACACCATCAAGGTTACGCCACTTCAATGCATCCCCGATTAAAGATAGATACAAAGAACAATTTGAGAAGTTTTACAATTTTCATCGATTAAGACAAATTAATACTTGCGTAACCATATGTATGCTTATTTTGAAACCCTGATAGATTTGAATGGATATTTTTCTGGGTATGGTGTATCAAAAGAAACTGCAGGGATGACGATGCCATATTTAGTCTATGTTTGAAATAGTGGACGGGAAAGTAGTAGAGGACCTCGCTAACCGACGAGTGCACACAAAGAAGCTTGGAAGCAAGCAAACTGAAGCCAAGCTCTTCCCATAAGGTGTCAAGATTGCAATCAAAAGTGGGTCCTTAAATCTGTGACAAGCCATTACAAAATCAATTGCATCTGATACGGTCAGTGGAGTTTGGATTCTAGTTAGAAATTCTGAAAAAGAGCAATAACTCAACGTTGTGGGCTTCTGCAGTCACATAATGGGAATTGCACCCCTCTTTTGTTGAAACACATAAAACAATTTCACACAATCTAATTCATAATCCAATGTGCCGACTCCAGCTCAAGCAGCTATAACAAAGTGTACCACAAACTCATGGCCATGGATGTTAAAACGGAGACGTCAGGGAATTCCTTCCCTGAAAAACATGCTACCTTATCAAACGAAAAACAGTAGACGTCTATAAGAAAAATACAATTACAGAAATGAACCTCATTTCAACTCTCTCCATCAATTGAAAAATACAGAGCTCACTTCTGCCGTCCTCAGAAACAACGTGGTCCTCAAGCCGAAGGGCCATGGGTTCGTGCATGATGATGATGTTGTGGGAACACAGACTCCAGTGTATGGAGTAGCATCTGGGGAGACACGTTGTGTTCATCCCTCAACTACTCGTGGTTGAAGGAGCCTCCCTAAGTTAACAGGAACAATGAATGAAGCGAGACTTCACATAATGAAAGGTTTGCAAAGAAAACCAGGAGACATACAGCTGAACAATGATCAAGGTGAATAATGTTGCACTCTCAACTGACTTGCATTTATAGGCACGCATCGGACAGGGTCGTCATAGGAGTACAGTGTCCAATTGTGACCATCGTATGGATTCAAGCATTAGAGTAGTGTAGCAAAATTCTGTAATCATTTTCTATAGGTTTCTTCTTGCTTCCACCATGGTCAATGCACAACAATCTTCATAAGACAAACCCGTCATAGCATATAAAGGTTGACCTTTTTTCCACAAATAATCATGAATGGAAATGGGAGTGAAGAGCTAATTCGTATTAACATGTTGAGTCCTGTAGCGTCTACTGTACTCATGTCAGATGCCGTCTTCATACTGTTGAGTGTCACAACGTCTTTGCATAAATGCCTTAAAAGGCATTGAATACCGTGTATGGCTACAACGTGCAGCTGGAGCAACAGAGTGCAAGGATCTTTGATGTGCATTCAGGGAATTTTGGGGCTACCAAAGCCTTTGTATAGATGTTGACGGCCCCCTACGTCGATGTCCCCCTGCGTCAAAATCCCCCTACATCGATGGCCCTCTACATCGATGACATTGAGGCCACGGACTGTAGCAGGAATGACGCCACTGCAATGCGTTTAGCGCCTTCCGTAGGCATGGCAATGAGAAAAGAATGGGTAGCTGGATTCCCCCCTGGACACATCTGTCACACATAGTCGCAAGGCATGCACCTCATCATAGCCGGAAAAAGCTCCCAAATGCGATATGGAGGAGGAAGTCTTAGAACAGGAGTCCCCTCATCCTCCAATGCTATCCTGCAATCTGCAAGAAGAACCTGAAATTTCCACTTTGGTAACCCGTAGACTAACTGTGACACCCATCATAGACCACAATGCATTTACCGCCTTTCATCCAAACCAACGGGACTGGTTTGGTGGGTTTCAAAGCGTCTTCCGTGTAATTCTTTGCTGATTGATCTTGACATAGGAGGTTATTGGACAAAGGTCGCGATGGTATGTCCAGGTGGCAGGTTTCAAAGAGGGCCCTCCTTTGCTCAGCCAAGCTCCAGTCCCAGCCTCTTTTTCTTGCTTGCATCCATTCTCGATAGCCAGATTCTATACCATGTCCTCGGAACGCTACAAGGTTACAGGACAGAAAGTTTGGACAACACCAACATTGCATGACAACATCATAATACTACGTCGCTTGCAACATTTCTTGGGAACGGCCCCAAGATTGCATGAGAACGTTGTAAGAATATGTCTTACAACAGCAGACACCTGTCAAGTTGTCATGAAATTCTAGGTCACCTCGTGTTACGCAGATACAAGATGTCCCATCAGGAACACCGACGCCTACGTGGCCACTTCAATAGTGACCACGGATTTCAGCATTAAGTGTACCCTCCAAACCTCAGATACCAAACGTTTTGACAGCAAACACGGCATGGAATTTCAAATACCAGCGGACTTTGTTTCCCATTGGGTATTTATGATCTCCTGAACTCATCACATGCAACTCCCACACGCATGGTACATTCATTCAACAATGCCGTCAATGTTGTAGCATGAAATTAGTGGATGAAGGAAGTCGGCATGTACTCATCATGTTTTTAACTTTGTTCAAGGATGTCACAAGAATTTTCCATGCAACAGCCGCCTCTGATGAGGTCATCATGGCATTCTAAACCACCTTGTGTGGCGTTGGCAGGAGACGTCCCGTCAGGAACACCAATGCATACGTGGCCACTTTGTCAGCGACCAGGGATGTCAAAATCAAATGTTCCTTCAAAAGCATGGATAGCGATTAGTTTTATAACAAAAACCACAGCCTGGAGTTCCAGATTACTGGCTAACCAAGACTCAAAAACATGTTTTTCAACTCCTGAAATCGACACATGCAACCGTCATGTGCATGTGTCATACACACAAAAACAACGGGTTCTCAACCTAATTGGGAGACCCCACAAGACTAGACCCATGCTTTGAGCCACTTTAGAGGTCATTTTAGGAGCCCTATGGGCGATTTTGATGCGGAGATGGGTGTATTATGTCAAGCTGGGTGCCACTTTTGTGCTACAAAAGTCCTCTCCTTTTTGTCCCAGCCTTGGACTCTTATTGAAGAAATGGAGACCTCATTGACTGGTAAGTGCATTTGTTTCTAACTCCTTAATGGGAGTCTCAACGTTCTTGAGTGTTGTTGTGTCGCGTAGGTTGGTGCCATGAATAGGCTACCGCGTCCCTCGTGGTTCGACTTGTACAATGAGTCAGAGCTTGAGATTGATTTGGAGTTGATAAATGTCACTGTTAACCACACGCAAAGACGGCAGACTGCACATATGTAACCCGCTTTCCCAATCGTGCCTATTGTCAACCTTCCCAACAACTCTCCATCCCGCTGTAGTTGACGCCCTGACTGGCCACCTCGGCTGCCACCTCCGCAGCCATCCCCATTGCCACCTCTGGTACTATTGGACAGTCCGCCAAGAACCAGTGCACATGGCCAACATACTGACTGGATCCCGCCTTCTAGCAACCGTGAGGTTTCAAGTCAGTCCCAGATAGGGAATGGGAGGAACTTCAAGCTGCACGCAACACCAGCCGCAGAACTCTGAAGTAGTACCACCTTTCATTGACAACAGGACTGGTGAGTTGGGTTGCCGAGAAGCTTGGGGTGTGTCTGTTGTGATTGTGAGTGAGTTTGGAAGAGGGTTCAATTCTTCTGTCTGTGTACTGAACATGGAGATGTTGTGAAAATTGAAGTGTCGGCTAGAACTTGGAAGACTCAGTGGGACGGTTTCCACTTTGGCATTGGCTACGCCCAGTGGAAGAGTGCCACTGCACTCGTCAAGTTTTTGAATGCCAAACCAAATTCATGGTATGTCCATAGGTTGCAGCCATGGACAGAACGCAACCCTACAACCTGGTGGTTCCTTGATCAGTGTTGCAATGCCCACAAGATTTTGGATGCATCTTTTCCCAGCCGTGCTTTTACCTATTGCACTGACCCTGAACCTTGAAAGGTTTTTCCACCAACCGTGGGTGACATTGAATCCACATAGGAAATTGCAACCCACGTTCTGTGATTTCCATGTCAGTACTGCATTCCAGTGCGATAAAGAAATAAATACACCTCATCCGCTGTACAAGTCCTACCGTGCCGGTGAACTTGTCTCTGAGTGTAGGAGGTGGAAACATCCGGTAAGTAGAGAGCATGAGTTGTTGTCTGTGCTTTTGTTTTGAAAACAAACAACTTACATTTGAATGCACGCGTATTCTGCTGAACAAATTGGAGCCTGGAGACTGCATTAATGATGAATTTAAGGAAGAGGTAAGAATCAATCAACACCATTGGATGTGATCATTTAACATGCATGAGTAGAAAAGATTAACCATAAAAATGTTTTGTTTAGCAGGACACAGATCGTGCAGCACCTCTTGGACCTCCAGCTCCTAGTGCAACACCTTCAGCACCCATAGCTGCTACTGGTCTGACCACTAGCGCAGAACTAGTGCAAGCACAAGGTGTACTTCCTGGTGCTGTACCCACTGCTCCCGGAGCTGCTGTTGAATTGGCCACTGGCGGTGGCAACAAAACCGCTGAAGTTTCAGCTTCTGGTGCTGTACCTCTTGCAAACCCTAATATTCCTGTTGCAGCACCTACTGCAATCCTTGATATCTTCGCTGCCAAACTGGATATTCAGCCTCCTACTGAATCCCCTGCTGGAGCCCCTGCTGAAGCCCCTACTGAACCCCTGCTTAAGCCCCTGCTAAAGCTCCTGCTGAAGCCCCTACTTGTGTCCTTCCTGAACCCGAACCGGGTACTCAACCCCTTGCTGAAGCCCATGATTGTACCCCTGCTATAGCCCCTGCTGTGCCTGTACCTGGTGCTGATTTCCCTACCAGAACAGCCTCGGCCGTCACCAGCTCTGTCGTTTCACTTTCTCCTACAGGAGGAGTTGTCATGGGACTGGCGTGAAAGGTCCCTTCATTTTTAAGACAAAATCCGTGAGCTTATGCAGCACCTACTGCAATCCTTGATATCTCCGCTGCCAAACTGGATATTCAGCCTCCTGCTGAATCCCCTGCTGGAGCCCCTGCTAAAGCCCCTACTGAAGCCCCTGCTTAAGCCCCTGCTAAAGCTCCTGCTCAAGAGCCTTGTTTGACACAGACAGAAGCTTGCAACGTGACATAAGCCCACATGATGCTTTTTTCTTTTCAAGGTTAACATTTTGTAGACATATGGGGGAACGCTGCCATCTTGTGTGAGCTCACATGCAGATACTGTGGAGTTAGAAGCATAGATTAAGACAGTTGAATTGCTGAATAAAAAGACCAAGGTATGTGAACAACACATCGCACTAGCCTCCCAAATATTCTGAAATGGATTTTGATAGAGTGACAAAACTGTCTCTGCAGCTGTTCACCAACTTGGTTCAAGAGGTTGCTGTGGCCTTTGAAAAGGGGCCTGCAGCTGGAAGGATTGAGGATGAGAATGATGGTACAGGCAACCAATTCAAAGGGACATACAGTAAGGAGATACAATTACAAAACACTCTGTAAGTGACTGGTTTTATTCTTTGAAATGATTTCCTAAAGTTGGTTTCCAACTGCCTTTCAGGGAGGAAGAAGAAGAAGATTGTGAGACAGGGACCCGCAAAGGAAGGTTGGAGTGTACAATTGCAGAGGAGCCTTCCAATTCTGACCCAGGATAAGAGGAGGCCCTTGGAGAAGTAGAAAGGGCCATGGAGGAGACAAACTCTTAGACGGGGTGGGAAGAAGTCTAGCAAAGTTTTATATTGTTGTTCTTAACTGAGGCATGATTGGAAATCATGCATTGATAACATATTGCATATAATATAAGACGGCTTTTGAATTTCAAGTATTTATCCATCAGCATTCTTCAGGAATGTACCTTGACCATAACTGAAAACGGTGCTATGTATTTCCAGTACTCCTACAACATTCTTAACGTAGATCTTGTACTCCTCCATTGTTCATTAGCCAAACCTCGTGTCCCTAGTAGGTTGAGTAGGGACACGAGGTTAACACGGGATTAACGTTGAGCTTCTAAGTTGTTCATGATGTGAACGTTGTACTCCTGCATCGTTCTTGATGTAAATATGTGTAAATTCATAAGGATAATGTCTTCTTTTTGCAAACCTTGTACTGCTACGTTTGCCACAATGTGCTGACGTTGACTATTCAAACATTATGGCGTGTTGATATGGATCCCATCCAGAGCCAGGATTATCTTTGATGAAATATTCATAGAATTGATATATATATATGTATATATACATTTATATATATATATATATGTGTGTGTGTGTGTGTGTGTGTGTGTGTGTGTGTGTGTGTGTGTGTACAAAGCCCTCATCCTTCTTGACGTGTACCTTGTATTCCATCATCGTTCATTGGTGCACGTTGAGTTCCTACTTAGTTCATGATTTGAACCAAAGGCTTGTCGTTGATGTGAACCTCAGGCTCCTACATCGTTCATAAAGTCACTTCCATTCATGCCAAATGTCTTGTCCTTTCCAGCCTTATGCCGCTGCATCCTTTGTGACATGAAAATGACAGATATTCAAACGTTACATTGTCCTGCTGTGGACCCCATCCAGGGCCAGGTGTATGTCCTTTTATTTTCACTTGAAAGCATTGACAATTATGAGTACTCCTACATCACTCATTGATTGAAGCTCGTGTTCCTACTTTTTTTGTGATGTGAATCTTCTGCTCCTACAATGTTTATGATGTGAATGTCGGCACGTCATGATCTGACTACGTGCACATTCTTGACGATACTTCTTGTCCTTGGGAACTTTGTGCCACTGCATACTTCACGACGTGACAACGTTCACTGGTCAAATGTTACGTCACGCCAATATAGACCCAATCCAAGGCCAGGAGTATGAACGCCTGAACAAAACTTGGTGTCATCAACATCTATGTTCACTAATCCAGGGCAAGGTGTATGTACTTTGGCAATAACTTGATGCCATTGAAATATATGTGCAGTGCTCCTACATCATACCCAAGTGAATCATGATGTGGAGCTTTCTCTCCTAAATTGTTTATTTAGTCAAACCTCGTGCTCCTAGTTTGCTCATGATGTGAACCTTGATCTCCTACATCATTCATCAAGTGAGCCTCGCATTCATGACATGACTTTGTGCACATTCACCTGGTGTTCCTACTTCTCCGTTCATCCCCCTTGTTGCATCCTTCATGATGTGACAACGTTCACTATTCAAATTTAACATGAAAGAAAGATGAATGGATGACGTGGGGGGGGGGGATGATGTTAGAAGGGGGAGTATTGTCATTGAAGCGTTAACATGATGAAATGATTGTGGTTGTCTGCACATATGTGAGAGAAATAAAAAAAATGGTGCATTTGATTTCAAGGGATGGAAATGAATGCAAACTTATGTAGTAAAACCTTGCAGCAAAGGCTATATGCAAGAGGTCAACCATTACCGTATGTTTTCAAACAATTGAGTTACACTATTGACTGGGTTGCTTTGTTCACCCTAGCGAAGCGTGTCTGGGGACAGCTTCATTTGCTGACCTTTTTTAGGTGCAAAGGAAGCCCCCCCCCCCCCCCCCCCCCCCCCCCCCCCC
>SZWC01014005.1:15145-25638 GCA_023375785.1 Penium margaritaceum
GGGGGGGGGGGGGGGGGGTCAGCCCCGCTCCGCCGTTGGCCCCTCTGTCGGTCGGCCGACGGGGCCGATGGACCCCTCCGAGGGGCCCCTCGGAGGGGCTTGATCGGGCCCTCCGAGGGTCCCCTAGAGAAGAGGGAAGGGGGGCAAACGGGGCCGACGGGCCCCCTCGGAGAGGGCCCCCTGATGGGGGTCGAGGGGATCCCTCTGAGGGGGCAAGGGCCCTCAGAGGATGGCTGCGAAACCCTCCTACAGCACCAGCTGCAGCGGCGGGTGCAGCTGCTGCTGCTGCTTCTTCCGCCGCTGCGACTGCTGCTGCTACTCTACGCAGCGGCAGCTGCTGTTGCTTGATGCTGCCGCCACTGCTGCTGCTGTTGCTTTCGCTACTGTTGTTGCTTCCGCTACTATTTTTGCTGCTAAAATGCGTAGCAGTTATTGTTGCTGCTTGGTGCTGTCGCGGCTGCGGTTTACTGCTGCCACCGCGGCTGCTTACTACTGTCCGTTGCTGTTGCTACCGTCGCTGCTACAGTGGCTGCTGTTGCTACTATGTGAGGCTGCTGCGAATGCTAGTGCTGGCCGTTGCTGCTGCTACTACCGTCGCTGCTGTTAATGCTGTGAGCGGCGGTTGTGTCTCCATTGCTCCTGCTGAGGCACTACAACTGCCTCGGCTGCCACGTCTACTGCTGTTATTTTTGTTGCCGCCGTAGTCCCTAATGCTGCTGTGCACAGTTCACCGCCCCTGTGGCGTTCACGTGCAGTCGTTTTGCGCTCCCTCACGCTGCTACCGGTGTGATGTCACGTGGCACATTCTCTTTGCGTTCCGCCCACCGCAACCACTTTTGCTGCTCACACGCCCCTCCTTTGCTCGGATACCAAATGGGAAATGTTTTAGGGCGTGCAAGTCCATGCAAAAATGAACATGAGCTCTGAGTGCGAGTGCGATGCAAGACGGCAACAATTTGGCTAAGTATGAAACGTTGAATATAAAAGAACAAAGAGATAGTACCAATGAGCCCCTAGCGGGCTTATGTAGGGGCTTCAGAAGCTAGCCGAGCTGGGACCCGTCACCCCCGCTGAACCCAAACTAGTCCGTGGGGAGAACACGCTGCGTACACCACGATAACAATCAACGGTGGTGTCCTCAAGGTACCGGAAAAGCTCTCCGAGTGCTCGGGTCTCGACCACCGAGAAAATACGAGCACTGCTAAAAAATCTTGGAATCAGCGTCCAGACATCACGCACAACTTTCCGAACATCGGAAGCACAAATACAACCACTGAGTATCCTCGTCGCATCGGTACAGTCCACCAGGTGCGCATGTCTCAACCCACCGAGAAAACTCTCCTAGCTCCCGACAAGCCCACATGGCTGCCGGAACACATCGACCGCGTCTTGCCGGTGCTGTCATAGGTGCTCGAGAAGTCTGGCTACAGTTCGAAGGCACGTCGTGTCGTCACGCCCTCCTCTACCATGTACCGCCAACGTGGACATATGGATAATGCATCAGCATCAGTCGTGAGGTGTGGAAGCCACACAAACCGACAGTGAGTAGCCTACTGACATCGCACAGATGACGTGTTTAGTGTTGGCGGTTGCATCCTCCTCAACTGTGCAAACATCACACTCCGAGGATAAGACTTCGTGAAGCTCAAACCACGCTGGTTCGGACCATTTGAGATTGAGCGAATGCAAACCCTAGTCGTCATTCAATTCGCCTACCAGATAACATGACAATCCACCGTGTTTTCTACATCAGCAAACTCAAACACTTCCGGAATCCCACCACACACTTCCATGGCAGAGATGTCCCACCTCCGCCTCCCGTACAAGTGATGAGGATACGGAGTACGTGATTGAAGATATCCTCGGACATCGTCACCATAGAAAAACGATGGAGTATCTGGTCAAGTGGAACAATTGCGACGCCACGCACAAGAGCTGGGAGCCCCATGACAACCTCCAGGACATCGATCATCTAATTGCTGGCTAGTTTCGTTTTCATTAGCCTTCGTCTGCTAGCCTATCCGGACGTCGCTGCTAAAACATGGGGGGGGGGGGGGGGGGGGGGGGTGGGGGATTGTTACGTCCTTGACGTACATGAGTCCGTAAACTCTGCGAGTAGGCATTTCTGTCTTTATGTTCATTGCCCACCGCATGCCGACTTTGGGAATTTTTGGCTGTTTGGCCGAGGGAAATTTGGCCAATTTTCCCAACCTCCAGTTTTCCGTTGCGGAAGTCTTCGACATCTCTGACCAATTTCGTAAAAGGTGGATACAAGTGTCATTAACGATATTGACGGTTCGATATCGTTTGGTCGACTTCTTAACGGCGCTAGACTTTCATGAAGAAGCGCCGCGATATTCTCAAAGCCCTCCGACTTCTTGGGGAAGATTATCGAATCAGCCACTGAAGGCGCAACATTGCATGCGTTGCTCAGCTCGAGCGCCGAAGACCCGACTTGTGCCTCATTCTTATTCTTGGCATTGTATTTATCTTCTCGACTCACTCAACACTTGTCGTCGGAAAAAACCTACTGATTAATACAAATCATCCATTTCCCCCAAAAACGTGAATCATGTCCCGCACCTCATCCCTGTGAACCACCTACGTTCCCCATGGCGTAACGCGTGGCTTACGTCCAACTTATTTCATGGAACGAACTCCGGAAAATATTGTACTAAGATGAGGAACATTAAATATAAAATATCCATATGAATTATTAAAAAATACATTGTTAGTAATGAGAGATAACTCATGAAGGGTACTGGTGACTTAATCTTCCATATTCCCTATGTAAGAGGGAGTTTCGTTATTATTTGGATTTCTA
Organism: Penium margaritaceum; assembly: GCA_023375785.1. Taxonomy (NCBI): domain Eukaryota; kingdom Viridiplantae; phylum Streptophyta; class Zygnematophyceae; order Desmidiales; family Peniaceae; genus Penium; species Penium margaritaceum. The sequence goes on from SZWC01014005.1 coordinate 17,970, forward strand.
TCTACACATTGTAGCGTTTAGCCCCCAGTGTTTAACCTCACCCATGAATTCAAGACATGGGTGGCCGGGCTCCATGCCCTGGCTTTTCATGTACTGTGGTTGCCTTTCCGCTTGAGTGAGTTACAGCAGGGGGTGAAAAATAGTGATTAAGGATTAAAATAACAAATATATTACAGTTAGAGATTCAAAATATGATGTAAAAACCCTGGATATACCAGCCACCTTAACATAACTTTGTAGGTGCCCGGGATTCCTTGGTGCTGAGGTAGCCCCCCCGCCTCAGTCGGTCACGACCAGAGGTAAGAAAAGAACAAAGAGTTCTTGTTCACATTCCAGTTTGGAATTTATGTACGCCCTCGCGGGATCGCGGGGATTGCTAGCCCATGCTGGCTGTGCGAGCGAAGAGCCCATGCGCGCAGGTTACAGACGTCCAGGTAGGAAGTGAGTCATGGACTAGGGAACTGCGGACATCCCAGCTCGATGTCGGGCTGTGGCGAAGGGAAGGGCAAAAGTCAGGACATCCCTCGTGCTCCGCCTGCTTGGGGCTAGCTGAGGGTAAGGCACTAGCCGAGTGGTGGCAGAAGGCAGTCCTCGGTGGGGCCCTTAAACCTCGGGCCAAGGTAGGGAAAGACGCAGCCGGTGGGTGGCGACCTGGAGGCTTGCTTCAGACCGTCCGCGAGCGCCGTCCGCCGTGGTGGCCCGTCGACGACCCACCCTCGGGGGACAACTCGTACTATTCGCTCCGGACCAGGGCAGATGCACGACGGACGAGCTGGTCCATGTCGCGGCCTACCGTGCAGGCAATGACGGGCTTGCCACGGGTCGTCCTCGTCCTGCGCCGCGTTCCACAATTCTGATATCTTTACCTTGTCATGGGCGGTATGAGGTCAGGCTGACCGTCTCAGGCGGATTAAAGTATTCGGTCCAGTGAAAACATGCGTATCCCACACTGCTTTCCATGAATTTGGTTGCGAAACAACTCAAAACACGGTGTTCCACTACAGAAAAGTCATGAAGCCATGCAATTTTTTTCGTTGACATAATTCTGCCTCGATGGTTGTCAATCATTGGCTGAAACTTCCAAAGAGAAAATTTGGGGCAAAAGACGATGCTTTCCATGTTGCATATGTCACATTCGAGAAGATTCCTAAGTGATTATGCGTTGAATAGGTATGTATGATTCACATGGGTGCTCACTCACCCACTAAAAATCACCTTCTCAAGAAGTTACAGCCAAATCCCATAACCATTGATCTATGGGTTATGCAAGAAAAGGGATAAGGTCATCACATAATGAACCAATATGATCTACTAATTTTGCCGTATTGGATAAGTAATCATGAGATATGTTGGTTGGAAATCCCAACAAACTTTCAGATGTGTAATGAACTTAACACAATGATAGACTTCTTTGGACTTGCTATCAGCTTGTTAATATGGAGGAAGAAGCTATTCTCATTTAAATAATCCTCCAATTCAATAAAAAATAGGCACTTAACTGTTTGAAATTTTGCATAGATGTTTTGTTGTTCCTAATCTCATTTGCATATAAGCACCGTTCTTTTATGGAATTCGTGACTTGTAAGAGTTGCTGTATTTTTTTTGCCATTAAAAGGAAGGTAAGAATTGAACTTGGAGAAAAGGGGTTTGAAGAAAACTTCTACTAAAACTCATAGATAGTCAAGAGTTTTTTGTTAAAACAAAAAACAAGGAACGCATGATCAATTGTTTCCTTTTGTTTAAAACAAAAGTTACATGTTTTGAATTTGTGGTAAGGAGGAAACTTGTTTATGAAGATGGATGTATCTTAATGTTAAGAAAAAAAATGGATTTTTAAGGGTGGGATATCCTAGTTTTTTGGAAGTAATAAAAGAAAAATCATGCTTATTGGATGGTCATTGTTCTTAGTGAGCCTTAAGTGTAAGCGGTTCAAGTATCTCTAGAAGAATATAGCCGCATAATTTGCCAAGGAGAAGGTTTTTTGGATGCCAATTGCTACAATGAGATGTTCAATCTTGAGGAGTACATCTTTGTTACATGCAATCAAATCAATTTATTGAGCATGGAGATTTCAATTGTTTCTCCTAAAGCAAAGGTGAGAAAAATCCGTGGTCACTCTTACAAGTTGAATGATGACGGGGACTGGGTATAGGTGATCTCACATACCAAGGAGGGTGTTCGATTTGTGTCAAAGTTTAGTGTAAGTTAGTTTGTCTTAAACAACGTGAAGAAATCTTGAGGGAATACAATCATGATCCATGTGGGGGGATTACATCCTCTTTAAATTTTGATGGTATTATGGGGCATTTTAACTACACAATGAGCGTACTAGACGTACACTAAAATCAATAACAATGGGAAAATCACAATTAAAACGGACTTTAGATGAACATAATGGCTTTAGTAGCAAATGTTCATAAAGAAAGGAGTATTAATGTCTGGTAAACAAATCTCTTCCTAACCATTCATGTGGTGTTACATGTAATTCATTACCTTTTATTATAAGGTTGAGCCAAGAACTGAATTTATTTTTGATCATTTGTCTTATGTTATTATATAAATCAATTGATGTAAAACAACATCTTACAATGGTCCATAAAGGAAGAGATGATAAAGAAAAACTGTGATACATTTATCATGAAGGCTCTTAATGTCTCTTTAAGGTATGCATATTCTACTATTTTCAAAGACTTCCTTTTTAGTGTAATAGGGAAATAATGGATATGTCGAACATGCAAGTTGATCAAGGAGGAGAGTAATTAGTGTAATTGTTTTTGCCTTAAAGGAGGAGATTGTTATTTCCAAGAGAATGTGGGCGTTTAAGAAGGAAATTTGATTAATATAATGTGTGTTAGTTACTATCACACTGCTCACATCAGTTGTGGGAGAAGCTTAATGGAATTATTTTGCGATTTAAGAAACATTAATGAATTGGTGGATTGATGTTAACCCTAGACCGTTTGCATATTCTTCAAGTAGGCCTAAAAGCATACATATGTTGCGTGTGGGTGGCCACAGGTCACGATGGAAGTATTAGATTCAAGCGTGCTCGGGGTGGCTTCCATTTGTTTTCTTGTTCAAGGATAAGGAGGTGGATGACTCTGCTAAGATGCACGTTTACTTAAAAAATTCATAATGTGACATTGTTTAGCTACAAGAAACATTCCATGATGCATGTATATTATAAAAGTGGTTATTTTTTGTTGTAACATCAATGGTGGATGTTGACGAATGATGAAAGAGATGTCAGCATGGTGACTTGTTTGGGAGGGTGTTACCAGTTAATGTAATGCCAAGTTTGTAGTGAAAAGGAGAGAGGGTTGTGGATTTTTTTTATCAACGCATTCTTATCGTTCATGACAACAATGTGGTAACCTTCGCCTTATCTTTGCATTTTTGATTGAGTTTATAGTAATGGACGTAAAATCAAAGTTGTGGAGTCTAAGATCCAAGTGCAAAATAAATAAAATAATGTTGAAAAGAATGTAGGATTGTTTTATCTTCGTTTTTGTTGATGATAAAAAGGAAAATTCATGTCTACGGTGTAAGTTGAAATTTTCATCCTTTCAATCATTTACAAAGATGTTGATTTTCTGTTAGAATGTCCACATAAGGAGGATATGGTAGGGGTGGTTAATGAGAGTGAGCCCTCTAAGGAAATCTATGTTGTGTAAGTTGTGGAGATGGCGACCTTTATGTTTTCTTTTATGGAGTTCTCAAGAGGTGATGATTGGTCTCTTACCAGAGAATGTGCTTAGGCTTCTTGTTCTCATTGATGACAATGGTGTCGTAGTTGAGAATTTGGGCCTTATTGATTTCTGCGTTATCTTGGGTGGTTTGCAAGTGTTTTATGAACATTTTATGTGACAATTGTCACGTGGATGCATGTTGTTGAGAATTAAGATGCTTGGCTTACTACATGAAGCAACTGATGATAACTTATTCTAAAGTACATTGTTTTAAGAAAAATGCTTTTTGGGGATCCTTTAGATGCCTTAATAAGTGAGCCAAGTTTAGGTGATATTGATGCAATTTTTGCAAATTTCAATATAGTTTCCTATGTTGAGGAAATGGTGCATTGCCTTCTTGATGTTTGTTTTTTTGCTTGTGGGAGATATGCTTTGTGTTATGTTGATTACGTGGGTGGCCGGGATGGGTTGTCTTCAAAGGTTTCTATTTTTTAAGAGGCTTTGCTTTTTCATGCAAGTGGTGGTTTTTGGTTGGTTTCTTTGTTTTAGTTTGAGTTTTTGTCTTGTTGGTGTGTTGGTAATCCCACGTGTGAGGAGATGCTAATGTCTGCCACCGCATGTTTGATAGATTGGCAAGAACAAGTTGGAGCGGGTGAGGTCGTCATATTGCTTTTTCTTGCCCATTTTTTTTAAACAAGTGAATATTTGCGAGAAAATTATTTCAGGAAAATCCTTCGATGATTAGATCGATTTGGACACATTTGTACATTTTGTGGACATATTTTGATTTTCATGCAACCTTTTCATGTGACCTATTGGTTCAGAACATACGCATTTTTTTTTATACTTTTTTGATTTGTATCTCCATTTCATTAGTTTTGTGTAATCATGGGCAAGGCAATGATGCCTACGACCTTATAGAGCCGGCTTCATGCCTGCTGTTCAGAAATGGCCCAGAAAAAGTAGTGGAATGAAAGAGAACATCGTTATTGAAAGGTGCAACACGTGTGGAAACACGTGATCACCAATGTTCCAGTGTCAGCGGGGCACTGGACAAGAATGTTCTTGGCCGCGTGCACTGGTTAGTGACGACAACACCCAAATACGATACTTGTGGAACGCGGCATCGGCTTCCACGCCATTTTGACTGCAGCTTCTTTGCGGAAAGGCGAAAGTCCGCACGCATTCACTAGCCACACTGAGGCACACGCAACCCGAACTCGCGGTCCTATCTTCCTCACCCAACGTGGGCGTGTTGCCCCGTCACTCGAGGCCCCTTCCGAGCGTATCCCGCTCGTCCTCGGGTTTGGATATCCCCGAGCTGTGCAAGCACTAAGCTAGCTGTCAGTTAAAACCGGGCTGTGCTTGCGCCAGCTTTCAGGAGTGAAGAACAGCGGCACTCGCGCCGGACTATCCTTGAATCTCCCGTCACCCCTCCACGAAAAAGTGGGCTGAATTCGAGTCGCCGAAAGCCGGTGCATTCGTCTCATCGCGTGCCTCAGGCTCAGACTTCCCGCAAATCTAGCCTGCCTGGGCACGCGTCTCCACCTCCCCTCCGCATCACCGAGCACATTGTCCCCAGACGTCGGCCATGGCCGACGACGCGGACGTAGGCGCGGGAGAGGAGCGCAAGGAGCTGGACCTGAGCAGCCAGGACGTGGTTACCAAGTACAAGAACGCCGCGGAAATCGCAAACAGTGAGTTTTTGAGCTCCCTCGAGCCACGTTTGCTCGACCAGGCCTTTGAGGGAGAGGGGGAGAGAGAGAGCGAGAGAGAGAGAGAAGGAGAGAGAGTCAGAAGTTACAAATTTCGGCTCTTTACACTCATGGCGAACCCTGAATTGCCCAGGGTAGTGGAATTGACGCTTGGCCATCTAGCGTCGGAGCTGAAGGGCTAATCTTCGGAGACGTTTGAATTGTTGAACTCGGGAATTCTTGTCAATTGGGGCCGGGGGGGGCGGGGGGAGTGCATATTTTCTTCTCTGTACATTGTAAGAAACAAGGATGCAGGGCTCAACTTCGGAGGCGTTAGTACATTCCAAAACTTCGTTTCTGCTGCAGCAAATGATTTCTTTTCTTGTCCTTCCATTTTTCTGGTCGTATTGCCTTCCCTCTCTTGCACGTGGCAATGGTATGAGGCTGGCAAGGCAAACGCCATGCGCATGCATGGCGTTTGAGAAGTGTGGAAGGGTGCATTGCCGTTCCGTGTAAGCCCGCCAGAGTGATCAGAAATTCCGTTCGGAATGAGTGGTGGAACAGGTGCAGCATGGGATGGTCGGCTTTTGCATTTCCTACTTGCTGAGTCTGGACTGGTCTTGAGCGTACCAGAGACGTGGTACGCATTTGCCGGCCAATGGGAGGAAGCGGAATATGTAGAGGAGGAGGAGGAGGATGAGGATGAGGATGAGGATGAGGATGAGGATGAGGATGAGGATGAGGATGAGGATGAGGATGAGGATGAGGATGAGGATGAGGAGGAGGAGGAGGAGGAGGAGGAGGAGGACGAGGTGGAGGAAAAGGAGGAGCTGGAGGGAAGGAGGAAGTGGATGCCTGGGAGGAGGGCAAAGCGTGGTGAAGGAAGATTGCTATCAGAAAAATGGCAGTTTGTTCTGTCAAATGAAAACAGTGGAAGAGCTACTGAACGGAGGAGGAGGTGGAGGACAACTGAAAGTAGGGGATTCGTGCAACAATGAAGGTTCGTGATAGCCACCTGGGTAATTCAGCGTTTGTCTTTCTCTCCTTTGGGCACACTCTTTTTCCTCTAGATTTTTGCTCTGTCATGCGTTTGCCCACGTGCGTTTCGCGGGCATTGCAATGGAATTCGCTGCTACTTTACGGCCGCCTGTGGCTGATGGCTGGTGTCTGCTGGCTGTTGGCCGTTGCTGGGAAACAAAACCATAGGCCCTGCATCTGTTCCTCCTCATTCTCTTGCTCCCGCTGCCGCCGGCGCCGCCGCCGGCCCTCCCGCTGCTGCTGCTGCTGCTGCTGCTTCTGCTGCTGTGGTTGGTTCTCGGTGTGGCTGCAGAGGCGCTGAGTGCTGTGATTGCGGACGTGAAGGCGGGGGCAAAGGTGCTGGACCTGTGCGAGAAGGGAGACAAGACCATCGCAGAGTGCGTGTGCCGTAGCTCTCCGCGCCTAACTGGCTGAGGTTTTTTTCTCTTTTCTTTTCTCTTTTTCTCGTGCAGCGAGGAACAGTGCACATAGGAGGGGTCACACTTGTGTGCACATTCGGCGAGTGGCCGTGGCTTCATACACCCACTGTCGAGCGGCAGTTGATGCCCTGTCCTGAGCTTTCCCTGACAGGAGACAGCCACAGACTCTCCTAACAGCGCTCACGGTGCGCATGCGCCAATTCACGTGCAACGGTCCTCATGCACCTGTCCACATGCAACGGTCCATGTGCACCTGTCCACATGCACCTGTCCACGTGCACCTGTCCACGTGCACCGGTCCATGTGCACCTGTCCACATGCACCTGTCCATGTACACCTGTCCACGTGGACCTGTCCAGGTGCACCTGTCCACGTGCACCTGTCCATGTGCACCCGTCTACGTGTGTGCACAGTCGAGAACTGTCGTGCTGCTTTGTCGTGTGGACGATGTTGTTGGTGGAATGAACGATCAGAGGAGGGAGGCCGTGGGCTTTTCAAGGCCACAGCTTTGTCATGTGGTTTTGGAGGCCGACGGCACAGGGGGGGGGGGAGTGGCGCTCTTGAGGTATAGTCATCGGTCGATAGCCCGTTGATGGGTAACCAGGGAGCTTGATCTGTGGGCATTCTGAAAAATTTCCCTGGGATTTTCACGTCAGGGTTCTTCTGGTGGGAACTTTGAGCCTCCTTTCAGTCCAAGGAGGCTCGCAGCTTGGTCTGAACGCAACGCCTGGAGTTTTCTGTTGCCTGCAAATGCAGGTCACGCGATTGTGCGTCCACTCATTGGCTGCAATGTACCGTCGTCGTCGTCTTATCCTCCTTCACCCATGCT
>SZWC01014005.1:32250-66298 GCA_023375785.1 Penium margaritaceum
CGGTGCATGGGAAGATCCCTGAAAGCCTCCTAGCTCAACTGTTCACAAGCCTGACAGTCCAGATCTGGCTAGCTTACTCACAGATCATGCAAGGAACAGTGATAGCAGGATTGGAACACATCATGTGAACCAAGGCTCTGCTGAAGTGTAATGCAGAGAGTTACAAATGAGCAGGTCAAGTCACAAGTGCCGTCCTTTGGCGCCGGTGCGCTGACGGGCTGCATTTTCCTCCTGCCGACAAACGGGTCGAAAACCACGTTTTCAGCTACATCTCCCTGCTCACGCATCCAAATCAAGAACCGTTAGAACCAAGCAAAGCAGGGTGCAGAACCCTGCGCAAGAGATTCCCACACAGCATGGTTCACTCACCGATAGGTGTATAACAAATGGAAAACATGCTACCGGCCAATCGGCTTCACTGCCGAACCAAAGGAACTAACTTGTGCGCAGGTTGGGGCACTGACGTTGTTGATGCAGCGTGCGGGAACCCACGCTCGTTGCTTAGTCTGCCCCCTTAGACTGTTGCAGTAGAGTTAGCGCCAGAAAGCAGTTGGCATGAAGCAATGACTGATTCGGAATGAAGAATGAGCAACTAACTCAGATCCCTCTCAATTCTGTTGGTTTTGTCTCACATCTCTCACTTGTGCTCTGTTGTGTTCTCCCGGCTTGTGTACATCGGCGTGCAGATGACTGACGGCGAGACGCGACGCTGATGGTGTGTCTGTAATTGCTAGGCAACTTCCTAGGGCAAGTGTGTGCAAGATAGCACCAAGGCACAAGGAAGCACATGGGACGCTATGAATGCGAAAAACGCTTGTCTGACAACCTCGGATACACCAAGACAAAAGAGTGAAGGGGGAGCAAGAGAGACTTAGCAACCGGTGAGCGTGCACTCGCGACTGGCAACACACCCGAGCAAGGACACCGCCACCCGGGGGTCTGAGAAAGTGCATAGAAGCTTCCTAGCAACACGGCCGCTGACCGGGCGTCAGTGCCTAGTCAGACGGTGACGACAGTCACAGGTCGTACACACAACGGCAAGGGTTTGGCTAGGAGACACAAGTCAAAGTGTTAGAATGCTTCAATATAGCATATGCAGAGAGAAATGACAACTGACAGGTCCAGGGCATAAATACCTGCCGCGGCGCACGGCGGGTGTCGCACGCGGCAGTCCAAGAGCTGTNATGCATGCATCCATCGACTGACAGCGAGTATACAATGCAAAAACATGCAAATGGGCCTCATGCCCAGTCCGCCGAAAGGCGCCTGCAAGACGTAAAAGGCACAGCAAGGAGTCCCGGTGACATCTGGGGCTCTGGAACAGTGGTCGGTCAGCTCCAGACGGGTAGTCCGCCGCCTGTCGTCGCATCGGTGTCACCAGGGCCGCCTGCCTCAGGGATCTGCACGAGTATGGACACGTCCGAGTGGTCACAGTAAACTGTACAGGAATGGCACAAAGCACAACACTCCCCCATGACCCGATGGTACGCATGTCCATACGCGTGCAGCACCGATACAACCACATAGTGAGTGACACAGACAGATGAGACGGCAACGTACATCCCATACTCAACCACTGTCACGCACAGGGCGAAGCCCAACAGAACGAATGGCCACCAGGAACTTTCCGCGGGCAAGTGCCTTCGTCAAGAATTCAGCTCGTTGTAAGTCAGTGCCAACCCACATGATGGAGATCACGCGTCGCTCCACCAGATCCCGAACGAAGTGATGCTCAACCGTAATGTGCTTTGTGCGAGCATGAAAAACACCAGAGTTCTCCGCAATGGCGAGAGCACTCTGGTTGTCGCAACGCAGCACAATGGCGGGTACCGACTGCCCAAGCTCAAGAAACAAGCGCTGCAGCCAAACTGCCTCAGCAGCCCCTGCCCCCAAAGCCACATACTCTGCCTCCGACAAGCTACGTGCGATGCAGCTCTGCTTCCCGCTTCGCCAAGACAAAGCGGTACCACCGAGCAGAAACACGTAGCCAGTGCGACTGTGCCCGTCAGGACTCCAAGCCCAGTCGCTGTCAGTGTAGCCGTCAAGGACCACCGAACACTGCCGACGAAAGCAGAGTCCGAGATACGGCGTGGAGACCACGTACCGTACCACTCGCACAGCCATGTGAAGAGCTCTCGCACGTGGAGCCTGCGAGAACTGAGCGAGGAGGTTGACGGCGAACGCGATGTCGGGACGCGTGGTAGTGGCTAGGTACATCAGAGATCCGATAAGACGGAGGTACAAGGTCGCGTCCACTGTCTCCCCCAGCTGTGTAGGGTCATCCACCTTCAGGGCATCTTGTCCATCAGGTGTGAGTGGTGTGGAAGCAGTGGGCACTGCACCAAGGAGATCGCTAAAGCGCTCCCCCACGACTCGTGCGTATCGGGCCTGATGCAGCAACAGTGTCTGATGTCTGCGATCTCACACAATCTCCATACCAAGAAACACCAATGCAGGACCGAGGTCCTTCATCCTGTAGGCGGTCTGCAGGACAGCCTTGGCCTCCTTCACGGCCTCCAGCGACGGAGACGCGATCAGAAGGTCATCAACATAGACCAGGATGGCGGTAAACCGCTCGGGTGTCGGTAGGATGAAGAGTGAGGGGTCTGCCTCGCTCTGTACGTATCCTGCGTGAGTCAAGGTGCCAGTGATCTCCCGGTTCCAACACCNTGGAGACTGCTTGAGGCCGTACAAGGACTTGCGCAAGCGCCAGACCTTGTCACCGTCCTCAAAGCCTGGTGGCTAAGCCACGTAGATCTCCTCATCCAAAGAGCCATGGAGGAACACGTTGTTCACATCCATCTGGTGTAGTTCCCAGTCATGCTGAGCTACTACAACGAACAGAGCTCGAGCTGAGGTCATGCGGCCGACAGGGGCAAATGTGTCAGTGTAATCAACTCCCTCAATCTGAGAGAACCCCTTGACGACCAAGCGGGCCTTGTAGCGTTCCAGTGAGCCATCCGGCTTCACTTTCTTGCGAAAGACCCAATTGACCTGAATCGCCTTCCTCCCAGGGGGAAGGTCAACCAGCTCGTAGACTCCGTGCTCTCGGATAGCGCGAAGTTCATCCTCGCAAGCAGCTCGCCAGGCATGAGCATTCTGCGATGAGAAAGCCTCCCTCAATGTGCCCGGGTCCGGCGCCATAGAGGGGGAACTCTGCGTGGCAAGTGCACACGCCTCAGTGTCTGGCCTGACGGCCACGAGATCAGCTGCTACGTCACAGGCGATATGGAACTCGCAAGTGACTAGGTCGTGCCCTATGGGGCACGCTGGGTGTACCTCTGAAAGCTCAGTGCGGACACTCAGGCCTAAGGCCTTTGTGCCTGGATCACCGCTCGTGATGCTGGGAGAGGAACGTCTGGGTCCGGAACCCGACGCTCGCTGAGCTCCAGAATCCAGTGGTCGAAGGCGACCACCGGGCTCACGGGAGTAACCGGAGGTCGAGGGGCGCACCTCAGGCTCAGGAACAGGTACGACCACAGGGACAGGTACGACCACAGCTGGTGAGGGCTGAGACGAGGCAGTCGGAGATGCCGTGCGCGGAGATGCGTGTGTGGGGGACACTGAGCTGGGGATGACAGCGGGCAAAGCTGGCCCGAACACTGAGACATGAGTGTTAGCCGACGTAGAGAAAGGAGTGGGCTGGGCTGGGTCAGACGCCGGAACAGGGGTGCCAGTGGACACAAAGGGTGATGCAGGAGGAGGCGTGGGAGCAGCGGTATCTGTGGGGTGCGAAGCAGGCTGAACAGGCAGGATCTCTGGACCAACGGCAATGATAGCCGGATCATCAAGTGCTGGAGATCGAGAGGGGACTCGAGCGGACACATCANGGAGACCGCACTCAGACCGCATGGCGCGGACCGCATCCTCCATGGTGCGGTTCCAGCGCTCAGATACACCGTTATGCTGTGGGGTAGCAGGAGCGGAGACGTGGTGAAAAATGCCGTGCTCAGCAAAGAAGGAGTCCATCTCGCCGAGGAACTCGCCGCCGCGATCCGAGCGAAAGGTATGTAGCATGTGGCGAGACTGACGCTCAGCCATCACGAGCCAGAGCCGAACCGCAAGGGCGGCGTCGCTCTTCTAACGCAGACTGTAGACCCACCGCATCCGGGTGAAGTCATCAGTCAGCGTCAGAACATACCGGCCCCTCTCGGACAGCGACTCGACCGGGAGAGGACCGAGCAGGTCCGAGTGGACGAACTCGAGGGGCCTCAGCGCTCGGGAACGCGAATCAGGGTAAGTGCACCGGTGCATCTTACCTTGAGCGCAAAAAAGGCAGTCGGTCTTGGGTGGCTTCTCGAAAGAAGCCACGTCAAGACCAAGAGCGGGTTGTGTCCGGATGAGCTTCGACACAGTGTCGGAGCCCACGTGAAACAGACGTCGATGAAGCAACCGCTGGTGTTCCGGGGATAGAACACCAGTGACAAAAACGTGACCAGAGGAGGAGGGAGAGCAAGGGGAGGAGGGCCGAGCAATGCGGTACAAATCATCTACGACTGAAGCACGCAAGACAATGCTACGGGTGTCAAGAGCAGTCACAATCGCTGAATCAACGGTATGCTCAACGGAGAGACCCATCAGAGTGCAGGCAAGCACAGACAGCAGACTGAGCTCAAGATCAGGCACAAATAGCACGTCAGAGAGATACAAGGGGCCAGACGGACCATCAAAGCTTACAACCCCAACACCCTGAACCGGTAAGGACTGACCAGAACCTGTACGAACAGAACGGACAGTCGTGATAGGACCAAGTACCACAAAGTCACTACGACGACACGTCATGTTGTGGGTGGCACCGGAATCGATGATCCAAGTGCCACCGGAGTCATGACTGGTGGACGTCACTATACAACGAGCAATAGAACACTCGGCATCAGAGGGACGCTGAGCCGTCAGTGGGAAGGAACGATGTATATCACGAAGGTGAGACTCATGAATCCAGTCAGTGTAGTCAGGCCCATCATCATCACATGCGGACTGTGCTCCCCCACACGTGTCATCACGAGTCACGAGGACGGACGAACAAGTAGTCTGTGACCCACTCGACGATGACAACACACTCGCACCTCCCTGAAAGCGAAGCGCCAGAAGATGACGAAGCTCGGCGATGGTGCGGTCACGTGGGTCTGGATCACTGCTGCTCGCCGGTGAGGATGTAGGAACAGCTGCAGTCGTAGTCGCCGCGCGTCCAGAGGAGTGTGCGGTCGACGTGCCGGACGCGGTGCGAGCAGCATGGGCCGCCTGAAGTCCGCGAGTGATGCGCTCCCAGTCGAGCGGCTGCTGGCACTCGGTGTAGCGTTGGGCACCTCCACAGTTGTAGTAGTGCACGGAACGGCCACTGCTACCGCTGGATGACGACTGTTCCTGACCCGATCCGCGCTTCCTATTCTTCTTCTTCCCTTGGGCAGCTGCTGCAATGCCCTGCGTCTGCGTGGGTGTAGACGGGGTCGAAGAGGAGGAGGAAGATGAGGTCGTGATGGAGGAAGGTGAGGGTGACTGCGGGAGGGAAGATGGTGGTGAGGCGAGGACTGCTGCAGTGAGGGAAGTTTCCTGATGTGCTACTGCTGCCTCGCGGGCCGACATCACCTGGAGGAAAAGCTGATGGGCCCACGGGAGTAGCTGCAGGGTGGCTGAGAAAGGCTCGAGAGCAGCGTCGCTGTACAGTGTGAATATGTCAGTGTACTCCAGGCAAACTCCGAGCATGATCATCCGAAGCGCCCACAACTGTGTGCCCCCTGAGGTCCCCAGGCGCGTGTAGATACGCATGGCGCGTCGCCAGTAATCCGCTGCAGGCTCCGCTGGTCCCTGATGCAGAGAGTGGAAAGCACGAATGTGTGATGCACGAGTGGCATGCGTCTCTGCGGCCAGTAGGGACAACGCCAGATCCTAGCCTCCACGAGGATCAGCTCCGGTGCCTGTGCCAGCCTCGTCGAGGAAGGGACGGAAGTCAACGACAGTCTCGCGTGGCATGGCGTAGAGAAATCCTCGCATGGCGCGGGCTGCTGTCAGCACATGTGCTGGATCTGTAGACTGGTATAGGCTGTGGTAGTAAGGCCACACTCCCTCAGAAGTGGCCCACACCTGAAACAGGATCTCCCAGCAGTCAAATCCATCCTCACTGATGTACCGTGGAGGTGGTGCCTCAAAGTCCTTTGGCTGTCGCTCCGTGGGGAGAGCAGCCGCAGGCTGAGGAGGGCGAGTGACGGGAAAAACACCTAGAAGGGGGTGATCACTGGGGAAGTCAGGTGACGGTCGTATCGGGGACACGGGTGGAGGTCGGATACCCGTCTGCAGGTGACGGAGGCGCTCCTGTAGAAGACAAATCTCCCGCTCCTGGGAGTCATCCTCGAAGCTTGGCATGAATGGCTCGTCATCAAGGAGGTCCGCAGGTGGTGGGGAAACCACACCAGGAGGTGAGGCAGGCGGGGTACGTGTCACGGGCACCTGAGCCAAGTGCTGGGTGGAGGCCGCAACGCCGGCAACTCCCTGAGAAATCCGCGGAGGAGCCGTGGATTGAGCGCGCAGGAGCTCAGTCAGCGTGCGGATCGCGTCAGTCTGCTCTCGCTGCAGACGACGCATCTCCTCCTGCTGGCTGCGCAGGTCCTCAATGGCCTGTGAGCGTGGGCTCAATACCCCTGAAGAAGAGGAGGAGGGATCACCTGGTCCCTTGTCCTTGTCGTCGGGCGAACTCATGTCGCCGCTCACTATGGGACGACAGGTCAAGTTTGCCGGATTTCAAAACCGTCTGCGTTTCTCGGGGAGTTGAAATGCTGGCAACTTTTGACTTTTCGGTTGAAAAGTTGGCTAAGTGTAATGCTGATGTCAGCAAGTGGTTGCTGACGTCAGCACGACCTGATGACGTCAGCAACNCAGTCTGCTCTCGCTGCAGACGACGCATCTCCTCCTGCTGGCTGCGCAGGTCCTCAATGGCCTGCGAGCGAGGGCTCAATACCCCTGAAGAAGAGGAGGAGGGATCACCTGGTCCCTTGTCCTTGTCGTCGGGCGAACTCATGTCGCCGCTCACTATGGGACGACAGGTCAAGTTTGCCGGATTTCAAAACCGTCTGCGTTTCTCGGGGAGTTGAAATGCTGGCAACTTTTGACTTTTCGGTTGAAAAGTTGGCTAAGTGTAATGCTGATGTCAGCAAGTGGTTGCTGACGTCAGCACGACCTGATGACATCAGCAACCAACAATGCTGATGTCAGCTCGTCCCCTCTCCTTTTTTTTTTCCTTGTCACGGTTCTGCCCTGCGCGGTGGCGCGCGGCAGCTTCGCGGAAGCTGCGCAGCAGCTTCCGCCCAGCAACTGCTACAGCTGTGCTGTCAGCTGCAGCAGCAGCTGCGTAGCTGCGTGTGCAGCGGTGGCAACGGCGGCTGCGCTGCTGCTGCTGCTGCTGCTGCTGCTGCGTGCGGCGGCTGCTGCTGCGCGCGGCGCTGCTGCTGCGCGCTGCACCTGCTGCTGGCTGCCGCCGCCGCACGCTGCTGCTGCTGGCATTGTTGCGCTGCTGCTGCCGCCGCAACTACCGCTGCTGCTGCTGTGCCGCTGCTGCTGCTGCGCTGCTGCTGCCGCCGCTGCTGCCACGTTGCTGTGGCGGCCGCTGCTGCTGCGCTACTACTGCGCGGCTGCCGTCGCCGCCTCTGCTGCTGCTGCTCTGCTGCTGCGGCTGTGGGGGGGGAAGTGGCGGCTGCACGCACCGCAGCCGCCACACACCTCTGCGTGGCGGTACGTGCTGTTGCTGCTGCCTCAGCAGCTGCGATCTCACGTGGTGGGTGGAGTACGCGGACGGCGAACGGCCGTCTCCAACAGGTCCCAGAAAGTCTGCTGTAGCGGTGACTCTCACTACTGCTGCTCTGCTGCGTCTCTGCTTCGCAGCTCAGTGAGCACTGTCTCACTGCTTTGATACCATGAGAAAGTGCATAGAAGCTTCCTAGCAACACGGCCGCTGACCGGGCGTCAGTGCCTAGTCAGACGGTGACGACAGTCACAGGTCGTACACACAACGGCAAGGGTTTGGCTAGGAGACACAAGTCAAAGTGTTAGAATGCTTCAATATAGCATATGCAGAGAGAAATGACAACTGACAGGTCCAGGGCATAAATACCTGCAGCGGCGCACGGCGGGTGTCGCACGCGACAGTCCAAGAGCTGTCCTAAAACCGGCCCAAAACCACTGTTTTGGCCATAACTCTGCGTACACATGTCAGAATCCTACGCCGTCTGAAGCTAGACGTGCAAAATCAAAAGACGCACGCAAAGACTGGTCACATGCATGCATCCATCGACTGACAGCGACGATACAATGCAAAAACATGCAAATGGGCCTCATGCCCAGTCCGTCGAAAGGCGCCTGCAAGACGTAGAAGGCACAGCAAGGAGTCCCGGTGACATCTGGGGCTCTGGAACAGTGGTCGGTCAGCTCCAGACGGGTAGTCCGCCGCCTGTCGTCGCGCCGGTGTCACCAGGGCCGCCTGCCTCAGGGATGTGCACGAGTATGGACACGGTCGAGTGGTCACAGTAAACTGTACAGGAACGGCACAAAGCACAACAGGGTCAAGCCCGACCGCTCGGTGTTAAACCGAACGGTGGCCACTCACCAATGCTCGGGTAAACCCGGCATGGTGGCCCCTATAAAGATCAGCACCCGGGAAATGCAGCTCCCCCAGAAAATACTCAAGGCAAGCAACCATGATGTAGGGCAAGGCAGTAAGAATTTACGGGTCTAGGATCTCCCACATGAGAGATAGAGAATTAGGTCATGACCATGCATGTACCAGAATGCACTCTTGGGTGAAGCACTTGGGTCAAGTCGCCAGAGATGCCAATCATGGTAGGCTCGCTTGACGTCTTCACAGGTGAGGTCATGTCAATTAATCTATATGTGTGTGTGCATGGAGGAGACGACAAGAGGGCATAGAGATGTGAGTGGCCAACAAACTTCAACACTCCCATGACCCGCATGCAAACAGCCCACACACATGATAACTCAAGAGAATGAGACGAACAGAGACGTGTATGCCACACAGAGCACTCAACATGGGCCATGGGGACAGATAAGTCTTACAGCATGAACAACTCTTTTGAAAACATTGTGACTGAGTGCTTTGGTGAGAAAGTCTGCTCCTTGAGAACGTGTGTCCACCCAAGTGACCTCGACAATACTGGCGACAACGCACTCACGAACAAAGTGGTGCTCAATACTGATGTGCTTGGTGCGGGAGTGATGCATACTACTGTTATCGGTAATGACCCTTGTGCTTTGATTATCACAACGTAGAGTGATGCAACGGATGGGGACACGCAAGTGCTGCATCAGGCGACAATCAGACAGCCTCACACGCGCCTGCGCTAAGAGCAACATACTCAGCCTCAACTGTGTTGTGCTAAGAGCAACACACCCTTGTTTGCCGCTTTTCCAAGAGACAACAGTCCAACCAACCATGAAAATGCACCGTGTTCGACTGCGTGCATCAGAGTTGTGTGCTCAGTCACTATCAGTCAAGCCATCAACCACGAGGGAGGGTTGTGCACGGAAGTAAAGACCGACTCGTGGTGTGGAGAGTGCATAGCGGATGACTTGCAAGGCGGCTTCAAGATGGCGCTCGTGTGGACACTGAGAGAATTGACACAAAAAGTTGACAGCAGAGGCAACATCAGCACGTGTGGTGGTGGCAAGGTACATCAGTGAGCCAATGAATCGAAGGTAGTCAGTCACACCCATTGTCTCCCCCAGCTTTGAGAGGTCCAAGGATTTCAGTAGTGAGTGACCCGGGGGGGTCATGGGTGTAGAAGCAGTGGGAGTGGCAGTGAGAAGGGTACTGAAGCGCTCTCCTAGGCTGCGGACGTACGCAGCCTGGTGCACGCGCAGAGTGTGAAGTGTGCAGTTACGCTCTAGCTCCATGCCCAAGAAGATGTGGGCCAGACCCAGATCCTTCATCTTGTAAGCTGCCTGCAGAAGGGACTTAGCAGCTGAGACCGCGGAAGTGTCAGGAGACGCAATGAGAACATCATCAACATAAACCAGGATGGCAACCAAGGGTTTTAATAGGAAGCTAAGAAACAGAGGAGGGTCCATTGGACTCCTTCTAAAGCCCCCTTTCTCCAGAGTCGCTGTGATCTATTGGTTCCAGCAACGTGGGGACTGCTTAAGCCCATAGAGGGCCTTGCGCAGCCGCCACACACGGTTTGTCCCATCCGAGAAACCGGGCGGCTGCACCATGTAAATCTCCTCATCCAACTTTCCATGCAAGAAAGCATTGTTGACGTCCATTTGCTCGAGTTCCCAGTCATGCTGGGCAACCAGGGTGATCAATGCTCTGGCTGTTGTATTGCGGCCAACTGGTGCAAACGTCTCGTCAAAGTCCACACCGAAAATCTGGGAGAACCCCTTTGTCATGAGACGTGCTTTGTACCGCTCAAGAGTGTTGTCTGGGTTCAGTTTACGTCGATGCACCCACTTGGCCGCGACAGCTTTGGGACCAAGTGGTTTATCCACCAGCTCGTACACATTGTGCTTTGACAGTGCATCAAGTTCAGCCTTCATGGCCAGCTCCCACATACAGGAGTCAGTGGCTGCACGCGCTTCTTGCACGGTCAATGGTTTGGCCAGAAGGGGAGAGAGATCGACGGCAGCGAATCAGGAGGCAACATGTCCAGCTACAGATGACGAGAGAGCTGAGTGGAACTCTTTTTCAACGAGGGAGTAGCCAAGGGTTGTACTAGAGTTGAAGACAGAGGCAGCAGCAGATAAGCAAGAGGTCATGAGGCCAAGGGCACGGGGGCCAGGGTCACCAGAGACCACAAGGTGAGACAAGGAGGGGAGGGCGCTGTGACGACCACCACGTGTGTAGGGTGAGATAGGAGGAACAGACCGCGCCGGGAAAACTGGACTGAAGAGGCTGGGTGCACAGCAGCAGCAGGAGATAGAGACGGGACAGAGGGAGCAGGTTGCTCAAGGCGACCAGGAGACGCTGGGAGTGAGGCCGGATCAACAATAGAAGGTGAGTCCCCATGAGAGGGCACAGAGGAGCCAGAAGGGGGAGAGGCACATGTCGTGGGAGATACAAACTGGAGCAGGAGAGTCAGACGACTGAGTGCCGCACAGGAGGGGAAGCGAAGAGGAGGTAGAGGAACCCAGAGGGGCAGAGGAGACAGGGGGAATCGAAGGATGCACGGAGGGAAGAGAAGATACCCTTGAGGGGAGACCACCCCCACCCCAAGAGGGCGGAAAGAGGGACCCGCCAAAGCAAGGAGCATCTTGTTCAAACAAGTGTTCAAAGAACTGAGCATCACGGGACTCAATGACACGACTGTGGGAGGGATCCCAGAAACACCAAGCTATGGAGAAGGGGGAGGCACCAAGAAAGGCACACAATCGACCATGGGGAGACAGCTTACCATCCCGGTGGTCGGTGGGGAGCCAGACAAAAGCTAGACACCACCATACGCGGGCAAGGCGGAGGTTGGCGCGCTGACCCGTCCAGTGCTCAAAGCTTGTGACCGTGTGGAGAAGAGGGCCATGAGGAACGCGGTTCCAGACCCACGTCATGTAGGACATGGCCTCAAAGGCAAATAACGGGGTCTGACCGGAGGCAGAAAGAAGGACGCGTACCCCATCAGCAAGGGTGCGATTCCAGCGTTCAGACATACCGTTTTGTTGAGGGGTGTAGGGGGCAGTGAGCTCAAGAGGAACACCACGAGACTCAAGGAAGCGAGAGATGGGGCCAAGGAACTTACCTCCCCTGTCACTGCAAAACAAGCGGAGAGGACGATGACAAGTACGCTCGGCTTGAGGGAGCCACGATTCAAGGATGTCAGTAACCTCACTTTTGTGATGGAGAGCAAAGACCCAACGGTACTGGGAGAAGTCATCGGTCAAGCATAGAACGTAGCGACCGAGACCACAAAGAAAGGCATGGGGTAACGGATCCATGACATCATCATGGACAAGGTCAAGAGAGTGAGCGGAGCGAGACTCAGAGGTGGAGAACGGAGAGCGATGCATCTTGCCACTGGCACAGTCAAGACAGCTCGAGGAGCAGGGAGGCGGAAAGATGGCAAGGTCCAGGCCCACAGCAGGCTGAAGGCGAAGAAGGCGTTGGATGGCATCACTGTGGATGTGACAAAGCCGATGATGCAAGAGATCAACATGGGCAGGAGATAGGGAGGGCGCCACATGAACAAGAGCAGAGACATCGGAAGACGAGGGAAGGGAAAGTGGCAAGCAAAACAATCAATCACAGCGCACTCCATGCAGAACAACACGGCCAGACGAGCGGAGAGAAATCAAGGCAATGCCACGATAGGACGAAAATTCCATGCCCTAGTTATCAAGGGCGGTCACAGAGAGCAGGCTGACCTTGAGGTCAGGGACGTACAGCACGTCAGGAAGATAGACCGTGCTGCCAAGGCCAACAAAATGAACGACACCGACACCATGAACGGGGAGAAGTTGGCCGGAGCCAGTGCAAACAGAGCGAACAGAGCCAATAGGGCCAAGGGACACAAGGAGGAGCGACAAGAGGTCATGTGGTAGGTGGCCCCGGAGTCAATGATCCAGAGGCTAGGGGCTGCACGAGTGGTGGGAAGAACGATACAGACAGCGACAGTGGCACAAAGAGAAGGAGAGGAGGATGCACCAAGGCGAGTGGGAAGGGTATGAGACTGCCATTCTTCAATCCAGTCACGCGCATCAGGCAGGTCCCCTTGAACATCCCTAGACGCTGCACCACGAAGGATGGCGTCAGACTCACAGACAGACACATGGCACAGGCCACTCACACTTTCCTTCCCTGAGAGCAAAGGTGGAGGAGTTTAGCGAGGTGCCGCTCAAGAACACGCTCCTCGTCACGGCGGTCAGAGGAGCGGTCAGAGGAACGGTCAGACAAGTTGCTGTGTCACGCGTCCAGGAGGGTGCAGAGTAGTGTGAGGACGGAGGACAGTACTAGGGAGGACCGGTTGGGGATGGAATCCAGCCCCAAGGGCTGGGGGGTGACGGTAGTGGCTGAAGGGGAGCAGATGTAGTGGTGAGAGCGGTGGCGGAGGAAGAGGAGGAGGAAGAGGCGACTGTCACCACCGCAGCCGCTGAAGAGGAGGTGACTTCGGTGCGTGCCCAATAGGCATGCATGGAGGAGGCCAGACGGACATCATCATGGGGGGCAAGGCACTTGGGCGCAGAGTGGCGAGTAGTGCCGCAGTTCAAGCAGGGGATTTCTGTACTGGTGGTGGAGTCGGAGGATGACTTGCCACCCCGGCAACCTCCACGCCCTTTGCTCCCACCACGGCCACCCCCACGATTTGAACCACCACCACGAGGAGCCTCTTGAGTGGAGTGAGCTGCGGAAAAGGGAGAAGAGACTGAAGGTGAGGCGGCGAGCGCAGCGCGGTGCATGTTCTGTAGACTATTTCACTAATCAGTGAGGCGAGCAGTAGTGAAGTCATAGAGAGGTCCAATCCCTGGGGATGTGTCCATAGGGAGTGGAGCAGAAGCAAGACGCTCAAGTTCTGCCTAGGAGACGTGTAGATAGAGATCAGAGAGTGTAGGAATCAGGCTCGTAACAATGGACAAGCAGGCAGACAAAGGGCTAAGAGCAGCCTTGCCTAGTTCGTGTAGTAGGCGTAAACTCCGTGTCCAGTACTCGTCTGCAGTCTCATCAGCCCGCATCTACAAGGTGTTAAACTGCATAGTAAGAGCGCTCTAGGCTACGTGCCCAATGACTGTCTTGCAATGATGAATGAGGGCGTAGGCAACGACGGGGTTAGCATGTGTACCTTGTGTCGGGTCTGCATTGTACGTAACAATGTCATCCAGGAGACTCTCGATTCTAGCATTGATGTGAGCGCGGACGGCCCGAGCCGCTTCAGCTTGTTGTGGAACAAAGGATGCCTTTGGATGGGAGTAGTACTCCCATAGCAGTTTCCCTTGGGCCCACGCACTGAAGCATTTTTCCCATGACGTGAAGGAGAGTTTGGAGATAAACTGTGGTGGCAGGGTCTCAAAGTCCTTCTACCGTGCAGGTAAGAGGACTCGAGCGAGAGTGGCTACTGAAATAGCGGGCGAGGAGGAGTTGGGAGTACCACCATTAGGAGACACAGATGATTCAGCAGATGTAGTGCCATCAGTAGGAAGGACAGCGGCAAGGGTTGGAACAGTCCGTAGGTGCTCTAGGACTAGGTTCGCCACTACGACGGCAAATTCCTGTTGTGCCTCGCTATTGCGTTGCATGTCATCCTCAGCTTTGCAGCGGGCTGCCTAAGCCTCACAAAGGGTGGCTTGGAGAGCCTCTGTGGTCTCTTCTGGTCCTAGCATTGTGAGAGTGAGTAGGCAAAGGGAATGAACTGACAGGGGAATGTGTGGTGCAAAGGGTAGAAGGTGCTCACCGAACTAGGGACGGGGCAGAAGTGCAAAGAGAGGAGCCACCACTACCATAGCTGAAAAGAAGAGTATAGCAGCCCACCTTGCAACTGGCACGATGAGGCAGAGAAGGCGAGTGACAGTGGCCCCGACCACCGCTGTTGATGCTGATGTAATCAGAACCCCGGTGGTGACGTGTGGTGCCACCTCCCGTGGAGCACCTGTGGGAGTCGGGACTGCAGTTGCAGTGGAGGCGCAAATGGAGTTCACGGCACCTGCAGTTGAGTCTACGGCAGACGATGCGGCTGTGTCGACAGAGGTAGTTGCTGCCTTCACTTGAGTAGTAATGTTGGCGGCTGCGGTGGCGAGCAGTGTGAGAGATGCGGCTGTGTGTGCGTAAGCGTTAGCAGCACGGCCCACCGTTGTCTGGGTGGAGGCTCTGCACGCGCAAGCAGTGGCTGCAAAGGTTGCTGCTGCACTTGTAGTTGCGTCAAGAATGGCACCTGCAAGGCGGATGGAGCCAGTGTGAGCTGGAAGGACGGGGATCACTCCGGGCACCTCTGGAGTTGGCAATGGCTCAGCCGATGCGGCTGCTGTGAGAGATGGAGTAGATGTGGGATCGGCTGCAGAAGCAGTGTTGGATGACTATGGATCACGAGGGGGTTGAATGTTTGAGGAGTGGGACGATGATGGAGGTAAACCGTCCGGCATGTACACATGTTGGTTTATCTCCTCTTCCCGCTCAGCTGCCTTCCTCTCGTCCAACTCTGCGAGTTCCTCGTGCCAGTAGGAGCTGTCAAGCATGCGAAATCACAAAGGTGTGTCGTTGTCGCGTGACGGGGGAGGGTCAAAGAGGTGAGAATCCTCCCACCCGTGGTCAATGCAGCGGGCATCTGTATGAGGGGAGTCAAGCTCCTTGTCTGGAGGGCCGTCAAGAGGTGGCGACTCCTCTGTGGCTGCTGATGTGGCTGCAAGGGCAGCCATGATGGGTGCCTGCCGCCTGGTGCAATGCACGGAAGTTGACGTCGTGGGGCAGCAAGTGACTGTAGTACAGCAGGGGGCGACTGGAGCAGAGTGCTCCGACCGTAGTGACGGTGGCCAACAATAGCAGGAGTGTTGCGTAAGAGTGAGGGTAGCAGAAAGCTCTCGGCCCACAAGAGGGGGGTCCCGGGTGAACGAAGGCCAGTGTAGTAGGTGTGTGCCTCCAAAGAGTGGAGGCTCACCCCACTGGCAGAGTGTGGTAGATTGCTGTTGGCACTGAGTGTGGTGCGACGAGAGGTGCACGCAAGACCGCCCGTTGGTGTGGGGGATCAACAAATGGTGTAATTGCAAGTGAGTTGAGCATAGGTGCAGCAACACCCCTAGGATCTGCTGTTAGGTACCGGAGATGTGGGCAGCGACGAGGGTGTTCAGTTGTGAGAGAACCTGTGGAGGGACAGGGCAAGAGAGCCACGAGTCCGTGTGGTGTACCGAGAGGGTGGCGAGCGGTTTCCGAGCAGCCAGGATCGTCGAGCTATGGGGACGGGTCCTCACTTGCTCTGATACCAAGAATTGCTAGGCAACTTCCTAGGGCACGTGTGTGCAAGATAGCACCAAGGCACAAGGCAGCACATTGGACCCCATGGATGCGGGAAACGCTTGCCTTACAACCTTGGATACACCAAGACAAAAGGGTGAAGGGGGAGCGAGAGAGACTTAGCAACCGGTGAGCGTGCACTCGCGATGGGCAACACACCCGAACAAGCACACACCGCCACCCGGGGGTCGAGCCTGACCGCTCGGTGTTAAATCAAACGTCGGCTACTCACCAATGCTCTGGTAAACCAGGCATGGTGGCCCCCTAAGGATCAACACCAGGGAAGTGTAGCTCCCCCAAAAAATACTCAAGGCAAGCAACCATGATGCAGGGCACGACAGTAAGAATGTATGGGCCCAGCTTCTCCCACATGAGAGATAGAGATTTAAGTCATGACCATGCATGTGCCCGAATGCACTCCTGGGTGAAGCACTTGGGTCAAGTCGTCAGAGACGCCAATCATGGTAGGCTCTATTGACGTCTTCACAGGTGAGGTCATGTTAATTAATTTGTACATGTGTGTGCATGGAGGAGAAGACAAGAGGGCATAGAGATGTGAGTGGCCAACAAACTTCTTCGTCCGGTGGAGCTAACTCACGGTGAGGCCTCCACGTAGTTTGCTGGAGCCTCCTCCCTCCAATGTGCTCAGCTCCATCGACAGACCTCCTTGGCAGTCGTGCCGCCGGCAGGCACTGTCACTGCACATGCTGTCTGCACACATCCAGCGCCGTGTTTGACTGCATTGTTGCGTTCGCAGCAGTATGTTATGCCTAGGGTCCAAATTTCATGATTTTCTGGCACTGTTGGTAACGGGGATTAGCAAAGACACTGCCTGGGTTTAGGCAGCCATAACTCCTCACCACTATTTTTCTAGCTGATTCTGACCACATGAATGCGTTTACAACATGCGTATATTGGTATGGTCTAGTTTTCAGGCAAAACGGATGGCGCCCAGGTTTGGGCTGTCGGCCGTCTGGCAGGGTTCACCGAGGAAACCCTGCTTGCCAGAAAATAGGTCTACCTTTTGATTGGCTTCGAAACTGAGAAACAAGCCCTACAGAGCTGGGGGGAAGCTAGAATTTGGAGGGTTCTCCCATTGTTGCTTATTCTTGTTCCTTAATCTGTCATTTCCAGTTTTCAGCTGCATTCTGGCACTAACACTAGCGCGCGCATCTTTGAGTAACAAATCCAAAGCACTCACACTTAGACTCTAGAGCGGCAGACTGAGGGGGCAGCAGACTAAGCAACGAGCGTGGAATCTCGCGTGCTGCATCAACAACGCAACTGCCCCAACCTACAATTTAGTACAGTTTCCAACTTGGTATGAGAGCCAGAACGCAGCAGCAGCAGCAAACAACTGGCGTACAGGTTCCTGACTATGCCGGCAAACCCCCATACGCGCCAGTGCAGGGGAAATGCTGCCGGATTCTTCTCAGGAGCATTGACCCGCCTGGTGGCGGCATCAGAAGTTTTCCCAAGGCCACTGGGCCAGGAGAAATGCTGTTGGATTTTTCCTGGTAGCACTGACCTCCACGTGTGACGCAAGGAGGTGAGTGGTAGGCCGCGTCTGGCACCTGCTAGCGACGATGCACATGGCAACGTCAACCACATACAATGATTGGCAGTAATAGCAAGCAGCAGCAGCAGCCTACAGCAGCAGCAGTAGCTTGAAGCAGTAGCGAGCAGTGGCAGTAGTAGCCAGCAAGAGCTGTGCGTAGCAACAGCAGCCAACATCAGCAGCAGTTTGTGGCAAGTTGTAACAGCAGCAGCCAGCAACAACAAGAAGCACTAGCAGTATGTAGCAACAGCTCAGAGCACTAGTAGTGCGTAGCAAGAGCGAGCAACAGTAGCAGCCGGGTGTAGTAGCACCGGCAACGAGGAAGAGGCAACAACACCTAGTAGCAGCCAGCAACATCATCTATAGCAGCGGTGAATAGTAGCAGCAATTGGGGCCGCTTGCAACTTGTTGCTCACAGCGACCAGCGAGCTCGCTGTGACGAACGAAAAAGAAAAAGAGGGAAAAAAGAGAAAACACCCAAAAACATCCCCCAGCCCGCAGGTGACCCTGTAGCGGCTTCAACCACCACCACAACCGCTGCAACAGCCACAACAGCCACAACAGCGCGCAACAGCTCGCAACAGCTCAGCGACAACAGCAGTAGCATAAACAGCAGTAGCTACAACTGCTGCTGCAACTACAACCGCAGCACCAGTAGCAATGATAGCAACAACTTCAGCAATAGTAGCAGCTGCTGCTGCAACAACAGCCACAATAGCAGCACTAGTATCAGCAGTTGCAGTTGGAGACCAGCAGCAGTAGCAGCAACAACGACAGCGCCAGCAGCTGTAGCAGCAGCAGCGGCTGTCCTACAACTGACATAGCAGCGGCTCTAGTAACAGCAGCTGCTGACGCCAGCCGTCCTAAGTTGAGGTCACTACTGACGTCATTGCTGACGTGAGCAACAACAACAAAGAAATCTATAGTAGCAATAATGCAGACAACAGACCAGCAGGTGCCGACATTAGCCATCCTCGACTGACGTCACTGTTGATATCAAAAGAACAAAAAAAGAGGAATAAGGAGGGAAAACAAAGGATACCGTTGCAGCAGCAGTAACAGCAATAGTTGGCACCGTTCTAGCAACAACAGGAACGGTAGCAACAGCAGTAGCAATGGCAAGAACAGTAGCAGCAACAATTGTAGCCGCGACAACACTACACCGCAGTAATAGCAGGAGCCGCAACAATAGTAGCAGTAGCAGTAGTAGCAGAAGCAATAACATCAGCCTCGACAATAGCAGCAGCAACAATAGCATCAGCCGCAGCAGAAGTAATACTAGCAGCAGTATGAGCATCAACAGCAGTAGTAGTTGTACTAGTAGAATCAGTAGTAGCCACAATAGCAGCAGCAACAGCAGTAGCAATAGCACCAACACCCCGCAGGCTCTGTCATAGGTGATACCAACACGACCGATCCGCTCGTCGCTTTGCGCAAGCAGCTTGTAATGCTGACACAATAGCTAGCGGCACTACAGTTGTTGACATCGTTGTTGAAATAGGAGCCGCAACAACAGCATCAGTAGCAACAGCAACAAAAGCGGCAGCCTGCGCAGTAGCAGTAGTAATATCAACAAGCCCTTTTTGCTCCACCTGGGTACGCGAGACCTGAGGTCTCCTATACCACGCAGTACCTGGCGCAGAAACACACCGAGGTCCAATAGTAGACGGTGACATCAATCCTAGGCCCCACTTTGGGTGTCGGCCGCAGGCCAAACGACTTCAAAATCCAGCCGCCGCTGCTTCAACCTGGCGACCAGTTCCGGAGCTAAGAGCTCAGCTTCTGGATCCAGGCACAGAGCAAGGGCTTGTGGCCCTTCTATGTCCTACCCTTTGACTCCATCCAAGCTGACCAGGTGTATGACGCTAGTCGCGCCGTGCGTGCCCTCGTCCTTGTGGCCCCTCCAACTGTACGTCTTGCCCTCAAGCCGTTCCTCAGTGACCTCACCATTTGTGCTCTACCTGACTCAAGAGCAGCGTGGCACGTACTCACGCACCCTCATCACTTGTCCAGTGACGCCGAGACCAGCCGCCTGATTCGAGAGTTCAACTCCCTTTGCATGGGGAAGACCGAGATGGTCACCTCCTATTGGCAGCATGCAGAGGACATCTTGCAACGCCTCTGAGATGCCGCGCCACCCCCTTTCTCTCTCTCTCTGCGCTCTGACCATCAAGCGCAGAGCCACCGACCCCTTCTCTGACGTCTTCATCCACTACTCCCAGGACGTCCTCGCTACGATGGCTGCCCAGGATACCCTCATGCCCTGTGCATGTATTCTCTTCCTCCGCATCGAGGAGGCTCTTCAGGAGTCACACATCCATCACATGGAGTCCCTCGCCTCTCCTGTCGTCTCTTCAGTGGTTGTCGTCACTACAACAGTAGTAGCATTTTCCGGTTCCTCCTTGTCTGCAAGAAGAAGCGCAGGGGCAAGAAGGGCAAGGGCCCTCAGCAGCAGTCTAGCGGATCCGGCAGCGCCAGCCTCTTCTACCACAACTGTGGCCAGTCAGGCCACGGGTAGAATACGTGTCCACTCCCCACGGACGAGGCTCCTGTCATTGCCACCTTGCGTCTTTAGCGCGAGCGTCGCCTTGCCACCAATGTCATGATCGTCGCTGCTCCTACTACACCTGCGCCGCCCGCTACGGCTCCACTGTAGTATCTTTCGTAGCCGTTCGTACCCGCTCCTCTACCAGCGGCACCTTCCTCCTTCTTGAAATCCGGCGCCATTACACCACAATCTCTGTACTCCGTCGGACCCTCCATCCACGACCATCACCTGGAGCAGTTCATTGTACTTTAGCTCGACCCTCCTCACCTCCTACCCAGGGAAGTGCGAGTTGCGTAGTCGCTAGTTCCTCCTTACGCTGCATGAATGAGTCTGTGGTGCGGTCGTGTACTATCTCTTTGTCCACACCATCCTCTGCCGTGCCTTTCCTACCCACTCCTTATCGTGATGACATCGCATAGCTCGATGACTGGCAGTCCCGGTTTGCACCGCCGTCCACCGCGTCAACGTTGCTCACCCATTGCCATGTGACTATTAGCAACCTGGCCACACCGGTCCAGGATCTGTCAGAGTTTTGGATCATTGACTCCAGGGCCATGCATCACATGACGGCCTTGCGTGAGGCCTTCAGTGTCCTTGGTCCCATTAGCGATGTCACAAGGGTTCGAATGGGTTCTGTTCAGGTGTTACCCGTTTGTGGTGTTGGCGTTGTTTGTTTCCGTGGTCTCGCTGGTAATGTCTTCGTGACTGATGTCCTCTTTGCCTCTGGCCTTGAGCTCAACCTCCTGTCTGTCACTGCCCTTGATCTCATGAGCATGGAAGTTCTGCACCCGTGTGGTGTGGGCACTATGTTGTTGTGTCCGCCAGGTTGTGTCATTTTGCATGCCACCGCTCATGGCAACTTGTGGCACGTACGGCGCCTGTCCGCTTCTACCTCTTTTCCCTCCTCATTGGTCGATACTGGCCACGTGTCTGTTACTAGAAAAATGTCTCGACAGCACACGCGTCTCCTACATCGCCGCCTCTGTCACGTCCACTCTGCCACTGTTGACTCCATGCTTTGCATGCAACTAGCCATAGGCCTTGATCCAACCTCCTTTCTTCTACTGTGTCCCACCGAGTGCATTGATTGAGCTCAGGGGAAGATGCACCATTCCACCTACCCCCTCTCTGCCTCTCGAGCGACTGTCCCACTCGACATGGTTCACTCTGATGTCATGGGTCGCCTCCCGACAGAGTCATTCGGCGACAACGGTTATTATGTGTTGAAACCTACTGACGACTACTCTCACGATTGCCGAGTCTTTTGCCTTTGGCAAAAGAGCGATGTCACTCCCACCCTTTGGGACTAGCTTGTTCGTGCTAAATGCGAGTGTGGTCGCCCCCTCCACCACTTCCGTTCTGATCGCGGGGCTGAGTTTCTAGGGGAGACCACACTCTTCCTTGCCTCTCGCGGTGTCCATCATGAGACGTCAGCGCCTTACACGCCTACCCAGTACGACGTTTCTGAGTAGTGGAACTGCACCATGGCCGACGTTGTCCGCACCATTTGGTTCAAATCCGGCATCTCTGATGGCTTCTACTTTGAGGCTATGAGTTCCATGACATGGGTCTGTAACCGGATTCCCCATGGACCCATTTCCCGTCAGTCCACACCATACCAGCACTGGTGTGGAGAGTGAGCCGACCTACATCCGGCCCACATCTAGGGTTGCGTAGCCATTGTGTGGTTGCCTACCCCATATAAGAGTGGCAAGCTCAAGCCTCGTGGCTGTCCTTGTACCTTGGCATCTCAGGCCAGTCGAAGGCATGGAATTTTTGGGATCCCAACCGATACGGCATCGTCGAGTTCCGAGACGCCCTCTTCTTTGAGGACCTGTTTCCTTGTGACCTCGTTTGCTCCGGTGCGTCAATGTTCCTCCGAATACATGGGGGAGTGGTAGGTCTGTCCTCCGTCCAGCCGCGTCCGGGTGCTCCATCGTTGGCGCACGCAGATCCGTCAATGCTGGTTGCCCCTTTTGTGTCCGACAGCGCATCTCAGAGTCGGTTGCGTCGCTCGTGTCCACCAGCCTTTCTGAGCTGGCTGCCCAATCTGTGTCTGAGAGGCCCTCAGAGACGGCTCCCTCGTCCGTGCTTGCCAGTCCCTCAGGGCCGGCTGCTCCGTCCGTGTCCGCCAGCCCCTCAGGGTCGACTGCCCCATCTGTGTCCGACAACCCCTCAAAGTCGGTTGTCCCGTCCGTGTCTGCCAGTCCCTCAAGGCTGGCTGTCCCATCTGTGTCCAACAGCCCCTCAGAGCCGGCTACCTCGTCCGTGCACACCAGCCCCTTAGGGCCGGCTGTCTCGTTTGTGTCCACCAGCCCCTCATGTCCGGCCGCCCCGTCCGTGTCCGCCATCCCCTAAGGGCCGTCTGTTCCGTCCGTGTCTGTCAGACCCTCAGGGCCAGCTGGCCAATCCGTATCCGCGAGCCCCTCAGGGCCGACTGCCCCGTCCGTGTTTGCCAGCCCCCCAGGGCCAGCTGCCCCGTCCACATCGGCGCGCTACACATGTGGTCCAGGCGGGAGCCTTAGACCCAAGCCGGCTGTGAGCACTCAGGCTACCTCCTCTCGTCTTCTCTCGCCACGACCCCCTTTCATCCCACGAGGCTCCTTGCCTCGGGTCAGACTAACTTCCACAGTCGTGAGTGGGGACCCCGTGCCAAGGCACTTGGCTTGGCCACACTGTTAGTCATCACTGACCTACATCTAGGGTCAGCTTTGGACTATGCTTTGCTCCATCAGGAGTACTGGTATGTCGTAGCGGCCACGCTCACGCGGATGCAACATGGGGCGCGGGACGTGCACACCCTCATTGTCTGCCTTACGTAGCAACCAGAGGACCCAACCACCCTACGTGAGGCTCGGGCGTCTCCTGAGGCCCCTCACTGGGAGGTTGTATGCACTGACGAGCTTGCCGCCATTCGGCAACATCATGTCTATGAGCTTGTCGACCTTCCCCCGGGACGAAAGGCCATCGGCACCAAGTGGGCTCTCTGGCAAAAGTGGAATCTAGACAAGACCCTGAAAGGTACAAGGCCCGTCTCACAGCCAAGAGATTTGCTCAGGTCTCTGGGATCGACTATGACCAGATCTTTGTCACAATCGGTCGGTTCTCCACCAGCCGGGTGTTGTTCAGCCTGGTTGCCCAACACGGGTGGGAACTGCATCAGATGGATGTGAGCAATGCCTTTCTCTATGGCTTAGTGGAGGGTGAGGAGCTCTACATGGTTCAACCTCCAGGCTTCAATGATGGCTCTGGCAAGGTCTAGAAGCTACGAAAGGGCCTCTATGACCGGAAACAGGAGATCAGTCGTACACTTCTTAGTGGCAGCCTCCTTCACAGCTCTGTCGACCCCACACTATTGATCTATTGGTGAGGTCAGACCCTCGTTACTGTCCTGGTCTATGGCAACGACCTTCTCATCGGATCACCAGATGCAGCTGCCATCCAGAGGGTCAAGGACCTGTTGCATGCTGCCTATCAAATGGAGGAGCTCAGGCCAGCATGAGTCTTTCTGGGCATGGAGCTTGAGCATGATCATCCTCAGGGCATCCTGCATGTCCATCAGGCCACCTACGTCCAGAGCTTGTCCGGGGGCTTCGCTGAGGACTTGCCCCTTATGCCAAGAGCATCCTCACACATGTCGCCTTATGGTCAGATGATGCTCAAGAGATCTGATCCATTCCTGGTGGGGGAGCTTATAGACGTGACCACGTACTTGCGCGTCATCGGGTCATTGATGTTCTTAGGGACGATGACACGTTCATACATAGCGTTTGCCGTTAACCTCCTCGTACAATTCTCTTAGGAGCCGCGTCACCTCCACTTTGAGGCCGTAATCGAAGTACTGCATTATGTCGTCTCTACCCCATGGTGAGGCCTCATGTTCCATCAAAAGCCGTCCGTTGTGGCAACGGGATACACGGACAGTGACTGGGCTGGCAGTCCGGACGGTAAGAGTTGTACTGGCTGGATCTTCCTTATTGGCGGAAAATTTGTATCCTGGCACAGTGGCAAGCAAGGCTACATCGCGCGAAGCACTGCTCAGGTTGAGTATGTGGCCCTTGGTTCTGGCGCTTGTTGATCGTGTGTAGCTGCGCCGCGTGTTGTCTGAGTTGTGTCAGTGAGTCTCGTCCATCATGTTGCACTATGTCAATGAAAGTGCCTTGGCCATTGCTAACAATGACGGCGTGCATCGCATTCGCACAAAGCACGTCAATGTCAAGTACCACTATGTGCGTTCGTTGTTGCATGATGGTAGCATTAGAATTGTTTGGGTTGAGACAGCACGGCAGTTGTCTGACCATTTGTCCAAGGCACTTTAGAGTGACTCATTCAAGAAGGTCGTAAGTGTAGTCAATGTGCGTCCGTGAGGTTCTCTCTCTCTCTCTCTCTCCCTGTCCACTTGGTCTCTGTGCTCTCTGCCCGTCCATGCGCAATGCGCCTGTGAGTCATGGGGGAGTAGAAGTTTTTTTCTCACATTTCTCACTTGTACTTTGCTGTGTCCTCCCGTCTTGTGCACATCGGCGTGCAGATGAGAGACTGCGAAACGAGACGCTTATGACACTGGCCATGTTTTTGTCAATGTTTACGATGCCTTGACCGCATGAGTGTGGAAGTACTACATTCGCGTGGCATTAGCACTGTGTTGTTGCCACCGCCCGTGGCAACTTGTGGCGCGTGCCTCATCTGTCCACACTTCCACCCGTTTCCTCCCCGTCTACCAACCCTGGCCATGTTTTTGTCACTAGCACCCTCTCTCTGCAACACACGTGCTCCTACACAACCACCACTGCCATGTCCACTCTGCTGCCATCGATAGCATGCTCCGCACCCACCCAGCCAAGGACCTTGATCCTGCCTCCTTTCCCTTGCCGTGTCCCACTGAGTGCGTTGATTGTGCTCAAAGGAAGATGCATTGATCCATTTACCCTCTGCTCTCCTCTTGTGCGTCCGTCCATCTAGACTTGGTTCATTCTGATGTCATGGGTCCCCTTCAGACTGCATCCGTTGGGAAGCATGGACGCTATGTCGTGATCCACACCCATGACTACTCTCGCTACTGCTGGGTCTTCTGTCTTTGGATGAAGAGTGATGTCGCTCCCAATATTTGGGATTGGCTTCTCCGTGCGGTGCGCGGGTGTATTTTCCCTCTTCGCCACCTCCACCCTGTTCGTGGTGAGTTCATGGAGGAGAACACGCTATTCCTTGCCTCCCGTGGCATTCATCAAGAGACGTCGGTGCCTTACACGCCAGCCTAGAATGGCGTCTCCACGTGGTGGAACATCACCATGGCCAACATCGTCTGCACCATGCGGGTTGAGTCCGGTCTCTCTGATGGTTTCTAATTTGAAGCCATGACTTACATTACGTGGGTCTAGAACCGGATTCACCACGGATCCCTTCCATGCCAGTCTACGCCATACCAACATTGGTACGGTGAGCAGGTTAACCTCTGCCTAGTTTGAATTTGGGGCTGCGTGGTCGTCGTGTGGTTGCCCGTCCCACAGCATGGCGGCAAGCTCATCCCTCGAGGACGTCCCTGCACCTTCTTGTCCAAAGTCTGGCGCTTCTAGGATCCCTCCCATCATTGCATCATCAAGTCCAACGACGTTCTCTTCTTTGTGGAGCTCTTTCCTCATGACCTTGTTCGCTTTGGCTTGTCCACGTCCTCCCGTTGCATGGGGGATTGGTGAGCCCGTCCTCCGTCCCGCCGCTTCCGGGTTGCACATCTCATTCACCTGCTGGTCCCCAAGAGCCGGCATCCCCAGTCGCATCTCCTGGCCCGCCCGGGCAAACATCCCGAGTCGCATCTGCCGGTCCCTTCGGGCCGGCATCCTTGGTCTTGTCGGTTGGTCCCTTTCGAGAGGCAGCCTCAATTGCAACTCTAGTCCCTCTGGGCCGGCATCCCCGGTGTTATCCTCTGGTCCCTCCGGATTGGCTACCCCGGTTGCGTCCTTCGGTCCCTCCGAGCCGGCATCTCCGGTCTCGTCCACTAATCCGTCCGGACCGGCAATTCCGGTCTCGTCCATTGATCCCTACAGACCGGCAGCCCCAGAATCGTCGGCTGGTCCCTCTGGACCGGCAATCTCGGTTGCCTCCGCTAGTCCCTCCGGGCCGGCTTCCTCCGTCTTGCCTGTTGGTCCAACTGAACCGGCAGTTCCGTCCCCGTCCATCAGTCCCTCCGGGTTGACAGCCCCAGTCACGTCCGCTGGGTTTTCTAGACCAGCAGCCCCGTCCGCCTCTGCTAGCCTATCTGACTCGCCTCCAACTGCTCCCTCTGTTTTTTCTTCCTCCATACCACGCACACGCATGATAGGACCTTGACCTAACGACATTGGCCGTCATTGCGGATCTCTACCCGAGTTCCTCACTGGGCTACTCCATGCTCCATCAGGAGCACCAACAGGCCCTCACGGCCGCACTCGCATGCATCCCACTTGGGGCTCGAGACGCGTAGGCCCTCATAGTCCACTCCATGGCACGCTCAAACAACCCAACCACCCTTCGCAAAACTGGTGCTTCTCCTGAGTCCATGCACTGGGTTGCAAAGTATGGCGACGAGCTCGCCGCCATCTGGCAGCATTATGTCTAAGACCTCGTAGACCTTTTGTCCATTCGGAAGGCCATCGGTGCGAAGTGGGTCCTCCAGCGCAAGTGGAAGCCTGACGGGTCCTTGGACAGATACAACGCCCACCACATAGCCAAGGGGTTTTCTCACTTCCCTAGGGTCGACTACGACCATACCCTCGCCCCTGTTGACCGTTTCTGCACTAGCCATGTCATTTTCGGCCTGGTTGCGCAGCACGGATGGGAGCTGCATCAAATGGTCGTAAGCAACGCCTTTCTCCATGGCTCGTTGGAGGGAGAGGAGCTCTACATGGTGCAACCCACAGGGTTTGATGATGGCTTAGACAAGGTGTGGAGGCTACGGAAGGCCCTCTATGGCCCGAAGCAGTCGTCTGGTTGCTGGAACCAAGAGATCAGTCGTACACTCCTCAGTGGCGACCTCCTTCGCAGCATTACAGACCCTGCACTGTTCATCAACCCACAATACCAGATCTTTGCCGCCGTCCTGGTCTACGTAGATGCCCTGCTTATCGCGTCACCAAGCACAGCTAGCATTCAGCGTGTTAAGGACTTGCTACACACCGCCTACCAGATGAAGGACCTCGGGTCTACCTGAGTGTTCAAGGGTATGGAGCTCGAGCATGATTGCTCCCAAGGTATGGAGCTCTGCACATCAATTTGGCCGCCTACGTCCAGACCCTATCTGCTCGCTTTGCCGAGGACTTGCCTCTCGTGCCGAGGGCATCCTCACCCACGTCACCCGATGGCCAAGCAAAGGTGAAGAGATCTGATCTAGCCGTGGTAGGGGAGCCAGTGGACATGATCGCGTTTATACGCGTCATTGGGTCACTGATGTTCTTTGCGACGACAATGCGTCCTGAAATTGCATTTTCTGTCAACCTCCTGACCTAGGTCTCCCAGGAGCCGCATCACCTCCACTTTGAGGCCGCGATCAGGCTACTTCCCTATGTCATGTTGACTCCACGGCGAGTCCTCATGTTACGCCGACAACCGTCCATTGCTGCGGTGGGCTATCCCAATAGTGACTGGGCCGGCAGTCCGGACAGAAAGAACCGCACTAGCTGGAACTTTCTCGTTGGTGGCGTTGTTGTGACGTGGCATAGTGTCAAGTAAGGCTGCATTGCACGCAGCACTGCTCAAGCTGAGAATGTGGCTCTTGGCTCCGGCGCATGTCAGAGCGTATGGCTGCATCATCGGTTGTCCGAGTTGCATCACATAGTCGCATCCATCATGTTGCACTGTGACAATGAGAGTGCCATGGCCATCATCAACAATGACAGCGTGCATCACACACACACAAAAGCACATCAATGTCGAGTATCACTATGTGCGTTCGTTGTTGCATGACGGTTGAGACAGTGTGACAGTTGGCTGATTTCTTGACGAAGGCACTGAAGCGCGAATCGTCCAAGAAGGTTGTGAGTGTGGTAAATGTGCATCCGTAAGCTGACCTCTCTGCTCTTGCGTGCGTATCTGCCAGCCTGTCCTAGGGCAGTCAATAGGTCGGGTGGATGTGCCGGTGCCCGTCCATGTGCACTCCGCCTATGAGTCATGGAGGAGTGTTTGTTTTTGGCACCTCTCATTGTCCTTTGTTGTGTCTTCCTAGCTTGTGTACATCAACGTACAGATGACTGACGGTGAGACTGGACACTACTAGAGCGTCATCAGGTGGAGCCAACGCGTGCTGAGGTCCATACGCGTCGAGCTGGAGCCTCTTCCCCGCACGTGCAATGTGCTCAGCTCCATTGGCGAACCTCCACAGCAGTCATGCTACTTGCGGTCACTTCCTTCGTAGTGGCTTCCCACACCTGTCTTGTGCTAAATCTGACTGAGTCATTGCACTCGCAACGTCACGTCTAGTCTAGGGTCTGAGTTTCATATTTTTTTCACATAGTTGTGTTTGGGGTGATTTTGGCATAGGAACCACCTGGGTTTGGGTGGTCATAACTCCTTGCTGCTATTTTTCTGGATGATTCTGATCGTACGACTACGGTTGGTATGGTCCAGTTTGAAGGGAAAACGGATGACGCCCAGGTTTCGGGCCGTCAGCTGTCTGGCAAGGCTCATGGAGAAAACCCTGCCTGCCAGAAAATAGATCAGTTTTCTGATTTGCTGTAATGTTGAGTAACAAGCTCTATAGAGCAGAGGGGGAGCTAGTTCTTAGAGGGATCTCCCATT
This sequence comes from Penium margaritaceum, assembly GCA_023375785.1. NCBI lineage: Eukaryota > Viridiplantae > Streptophyta > Zygnematophyceae > Desmidiales > Peniaceae > Penium > Penium margaritaceum. The sequence continues at coordinate 61,045 of SZWC01014005.1, forward strand.
GTTGTTTATTCTCAGTTGCTAATCACACTTTACTCAGTTATGTCTGCCTGTTTGGCGCTAGCTCCTCAGCGCGCAACGTTTCTCTTACAAAGTCTCAGAGTAGCTAGAGGGGGCAGCACTGCAAAGCAACGAGCGTGGGGCCATGCCTACTCCAACTGTGCTGCAGGCCCATCCAGCCAGAAACATGCCTGTGTAGGGGAGACTCTGCCGGATTTTTCCTGGCAGAGTTAGCCTGCCGGGTGGCATCGTCAAAACACTCTTGATGTGGGGTAAATGTTGCCAAAATTGTTTTGACAGCACTGACCCCGTGAAGGCGGCAGCATTGGCGGACTCGCGGCCGTCAAACCGACGGGCGATGCTGTGACGGTACCAACGCACGCGGCAACGGCGCCAGACAATGAAAGTCTCCCTGCCTTCCTCCCCTTCCCTTGTTGCTGCTGCTATGGTGACAACAACAGAACCACATACTATAGCAGCCACGGTAGCAGCAATAGTGCAGCCAGGACTATCGTAGCAGTTGAAGGAGTAGCTATGGCTGTAGTAGAGCCGCAGCTGCAGCAGAGCGGCAATTACAATAGCGGCAGCAGCGTACAAGCAATTGATGCAACAGCCGCGGAGTAGAAGCAACAGCAGCAACCGCGCAGCCATAGCAGCCACAACAACCACACAGCCGCAACAGCCACACAACCGCAGCTATGGTAACAGCCAGCCGTAGCACCCAAAGCACCAGCTGCGGCTGTAGCAGAGCCGCAGCTGGAACACAGTCATAGTTGCAGCAGCAATGGGAGCTTGACCACGGCTACTACAGCAGTAGCGTAGCAGCAGCAGCTGTAGTAGCCGCGCTGCAGCCGCGCAGGCATAGTAACTGTAGTAGTTCCGATAAGCCAAAGCAGTAGCAAAGTCGTAGCAACCGGAACGCTTGTAGCAACCGCAGCAGCTGCAACAACTGCAACATTTGCAGCAGGCACAGCACCCGCAACAGGCACAGCACTCGCGGCTACTAGCACCGCAGTAGCGATGGCCGCAGCAGCTGCAGTAACAGAAGCAGGAGGGCGGCCACAAGGTCAGCAACACCTTGCTGCTGATGTCAGCCAAAACGAGCTACTTTTGACATCACCAGCACCGTAGCAACCTCACTACTGACGTCTCTGCTGATGTCAGCAACCAAGACAAGAGAGAAAAAATGGGGGAACAAAAAGACAAGACAAAAAGGGGAAACCATGACTAACAGCCCTAGTGGGGAAGGGTCCCCTTCTGTTACAGGACACACTAGCCCCCCCTCCTACAGCATTTGCGGTAGCTGCAACACCAACAACTACAATTGTAGCAGCCGCTGTTGTAGTAGCAGCAACCACTACAATAGCAGCTACAGCAACCGCCACTACAACAGCCGCAACAACAACATCAGTTGTAGCAGCAAATGCAAGAGTAGCAGTAGCCTCTACCAGTGCAATAGCAGCAGCAGCAACTACAGCAAATGCAAGTACAACCGCAACACTAGCGACCACCTCCGCTCAAACAGTAGCAGTACCTACAATAGCAGCAGTAGCAGCAACATCAACAGTAGCAGTAGTAGCAGCCGCACCAGAAGTAGCTGGAGCAACAGTAGCTGTAGCAACAACAACCTACAAGCTTTGTCGTCGGCTATGCTTGCTCGCCAGATCCTCTGGCCGCCATTCGCCAGCAGCCTGTAGTGCTGAAACATCAGCTTGCTACACAGCAGCCGTCGACACCATAGACCCACCTTTCCTTCCAACCAGTCATGCTAGTCTCGCTGTTTCTGCTGCCATACACTACTTGGCGCACCACCACCCCAAACACCAACATCAGACTGTATCTTCAGTCTTTGATCCCACTCTGGGTGCGGACCGTATGCTAAAGGAATTCGAGTCTTTGCCCCTACCGCTACATGCCGGCAAGCAATTCCGGATCTGGGAGCTCAACTTCCGCATCTAGGCACAGGGCGAGGGCCTATGGCTATATTACATACTGCCCTATGACTCCACCCAAGCCAACCAAGTGTATGATACTGGTCAAGCCGTACGTACCCTCGTCCCTGTCGCCCCTCCTGCTGCACGCCTTGCTCTCGAGCCTTTCCTCGGTGACTTTACCACCGGCAGAACTCCAAACCCCGCCACGTCATGGCACGTTCTCACACGCTCGCATCGTCTCTCCAGCAAAGCTTAGACTAGCCGCCTGCTTCAATAGTTCAACTCCCTCCACATGGGGGAGACGGAGTCCGTCACCTCCTACTGGCAGCGGGCAGAGGACATCCTCCGCCGCCTGGACGACGCTGCTCCACCCCCTCCCTACGCGCTCCTGACTGTCAAACATGGGGCCACCAACATCTTCGCCGACGTCGTCACCCATTACTCCCAGGACATTCTCATTTCAATGGCAGCTCAGGGCACCCTCATATCCTGGGTATACAAGTTGCTCCTCAAGATTGAGGAGGCTTGTATGGAGTCGTGCATCGAGAGCACAATGGCCCTCGGCTCCCCTCCCATCACCTTCATGGCTGTTAGGGTCCTTTTGTAGCTGCGTCCACGAGCCCCTCATCGTTAGAGAAGAAGCATAGAGGGGTGCCGGGTGGCGAGGTTGATGGCGAAGGAGGACCATCTAGGCCATCTACTGTCGGAGGTGTAGATGCAGGCGAGACGACCGGTGTCGGTGGAGCCAAAGCGGCGGTGCGACAAGTATCTTCCCCACGAGATGATACTGAGAGAAACAGAATGAAGGTAGAACAGGCACGAGGGAGGTCACAAGGGAAGAGGTCCTCAAAGAATAGTGTATCGTGGGACTCAACAACCTATGCCGGACCGGGGCCCAGAAGCGCCCGGCCTTGGACTCGCAAAAGACACTGACGAAGGTGCAAAGACGGCGGTGAGGAGCAAGCTTGCCATCCCGCTGGTCCTCGGTGAGCCAGACACTTGCGACGCACCCCCAAACACAAGCAGGCCGAACATCGGCGCGCTGACCGTACCATAATGTGCATGGTGTGGCTTGGCGGGGAAGGGGACCATGTGGAACGCGGTTCCACACCCAAGTCATGTAGGACATGGCGTCAAAGAAGAAGCCCTCGGACAAACCGGACTCAACACGCATGGTGCGGACATCATCGGCCATGGTACGGTTCCAATGCTCGGAGACACCGTTGTACCATGGTGTCCCAGGGGCGAACGTCTCATGATGGATCCCACGACTGGCAAGATAGACAGTAGTGTCCCCCTTGTACAAGCCGTCATGGTCAGACCGAAAACAGCAGAGGGTGTGACCGCACTCGCGCTCAGCCGCAAGGTACCACGCGCGGATGGCAAAGGCTATGTCGCTCTCCTGGTGAAGGCAGATGACCCAACGATGGCGGGAGTAGTCATCCGTGAGGGTCAGTACATATTGGCCGCCCTCGACCATGGATGCAACCGGGAGAGGGCCCAGGAGGTCCGAGTGGACAAGCTCTAGCGAGTGAGTGGCCTGAGAAGAGGATGCAGAATAGAAGTCTCGATGCATCTTGCCCTAGGCGCAGTCAATGCACTCCGTGCAACAAGGCCACTAGAAAGCGGAGGGATCAAGTCAGAGTGCGGACTGGATGCTGAGCATGCTATCATTAGCATCGGAGTGTACGTGGCAAAGGCGTCGGCGAAGGAGGTGCATGTGCTGCATAGTCGCCCTCGATGCTCGATGTAGGCACCCTTCATCGACATCGGCCCATCGAGTCCCATCGATGGGACATCGATGCCGATGGCACAGGTGAGGTCACCTTGGTTGTGCCGAGTCACCGCGCAAAACCTCAAGTACTAGAGGACCGCGAATCATGCAAAAGCCACCGGAGGATGGGATGGACTTCCGGCACACATTTTGTTTTGGGATCTTTTTGCCACCGGCCATGCATGTGCCATGTGTGCATGACATGTGTCATGACTCAACTTCATTCAACCAATGGGAGTATCCTTCCAGCTGTATATCCTCTGTTTTCCAACATGCTAAGCATTACAGATATGCAGCATTGCAATAGCAGCCGAGCAACATTCCAGCCTGTCCAATGCTCAATCGTTTCATGGATCTCGGACCACATCCTCCAACCATACATGCATGACCTCGTACCACATCGTTGAACCATATCTTCATCCATGTTGCATGAAGGTTAGACCGTCGGATTAGCAGCCGGATTAGCGATTGCTAGCCGTTGATCCAAGGGCCGTATAGACCGTCCGTTCCGTTTGCTCGACAGTCCGTGTTACACTCAGACTTTCAAGGCGAGAGTCACACGTCGCTGCCCTGTTCGGTGCCGGTCTCAACAGATAGCCATCTCTGGCTTACAGTTGAGACTCGCCACCATGGCTGTACAGGCCGGTAACTTGCAGGTAGGGATCTCCACCAACGAAGCCTGTACGGCAGGATCAGGTCTCCCGTGCCTGTTTCAGCTGTCTCAAGCCAGTTTGACGCTGCCCGGTGGAATCCACCAAAGAAAATGCCGCTCAGTGGTGACTTCCTCACCAAAGAGCTCTCAAAGCAATGCCAGCCGTGCCCCACAGACACAAATAATCCAGGATTCGTGTACAGATCGTGTGCCAATAGGACCGGCGGGACGAGTGACCGCATCTGCAGTCACTTTGCCTGTAAAAACCCTCACGTGGCCAAGTGCCCTCATCCGCCACCGCTCTGTCGCGACGTTCTTGGCACATAAACATGCACATTCACATGCATCTGCACAAGCGTATCCTCATGCGCATGCACATCCGCATGCACATGCACATGCACATGCACATATACATACACATACACATACACATACACATACACATACACATACACATACACATACACATACGCATACGCATACGCATACGCATACACATACACATAAACATAAACATGCACATTCACATACACATATAGATACACATACACATACACATACAAATACACATGCACATACACATACATATACACATACACATACACATACACATACACCGACACATACACATACACAAACACATACACATACACGTACATATACATATGCACATACACATACACATGCACATGCACATTCACATGCATATGCACATGCACATGAACATGCACATGCACATGCACATGCACATGCACATGCACATGCACATGCNACACATATACATACACATACACATACGCATACACATACACATACACATACACATACACATACACATACACATACACATACACATACACATACACATACACATACACATACACATACACATACACA
>SZWC01014006.1:2753-16148 GCA_023375785.1 Penium margaritaceum
GTGTCGTAGCTGGTTGGGAGTCCCCTCAGCAAGAGGAGGATGAAGCGCGTCTCTTCCACAGGGTTGCCGGCCGCTCTCAGCTGCTTCGCCAGCTCCTTAGCCCTGTCCAGATACGCCTCCATCCCTTCACCACCCTGCATTTTCAGCGCCATCATCTTTTCCTCCAAAAGCATGAGGAATGCAGGATCCTTGCTCTCATACTTCTTGCACAATGTGTCCCACCCCTCCTTTGCAGTAGCCTTGTCACTCACGTACTGAAGATGCGGGTTGGAGATGGTGTTGACAAGAAACCTATAGGCCTGCCTGTCCTTCTTCTTCCACTCCTCATACGTCACTGGTACAGCTGTAGAAGAACCCGCATCAGCTGCACCCTTTTGCGGCGTCTTCCCCGCCACCACCTGCGCTGCGGTGATGCCTTTTGCCTGCGGAACTGGAGCCGGCTCGTCGCCGCTCACCACCTCCCACAAGCCCCTCTCCTCCAAAAGGAGGCGGGTACGGATCTTCCAAAACGTGAAGTTGGCGCGTCCCTCCAGCCTCTCCAAAGGCTGGGCTGCTGTCACAACGCCAGCTGCTGCCATTTTGAGCCTTGGTGATGCTCAACGCTGCCCTTGGATGGCGGCGCTGCCCCTGCTTCTGCTGCTGCTTTTGCCAGAAATCTATCTGACAGAAAATGGACTGTAGATGCCAGCAGACTGGGAATTTTAAAAAACTGAGCCCACCACTGGAAAATGCAGCTCAAAACCTTTCAGATCGACCCATAAAACAGGGTCATCAATAGGGGATTTCAAAAGATATGCCCTCTTGAAAACAGGGTATGCTTCTGCTCCTACTCCAACTCAGGCCAGCCAGCTTGAAAACGGCGTTTCTCCCAAACGAATTGATGGAATGCAAATATTTTTGCACCAATGGAAAGCTTAGGAAAAATACTACAATTCGCATGTGCCACTTTTTAAATTTGACAAAGAAACGAGAGAGTTATGGTCATCACAAGGCGACAGTCTTACTCATAGAGAAGAGTGTAGCCCTGGCCGACCTCGTTTTGAGCATAACTCTCAATCCGACCGTTGGATCTTCGCGATCTTTGGCTCGTTGGAAAGCTTGTCTTCTTGTGGTCAATCCAGTGGTCGATCGTCAAATTTGGTGAAGGTTTCACCCCAACCCGTCACTCTCAAAGTGACGGCCTGTGCTGGCTAAAAGTGGCAGAACTTGGCTCTGATACCAAATGTTGGATCTGGAGGAGAGAGGGAGCCTTGGAGCAGCGAGCATGTGTGATTGGAAGGGCATCACTTGTGCTGAAGAATGGTTGTTCAATCACTCAAAATGATGGAGTACATATAGAGCTAGAGCTTGGGTAAGTCAGCCCTCTCACAAGCCACACCACTTAGCCATGGAGGCTAAGGCTCACACACTAGAATCCATAATCTCACACAAGGGAGGAAATCAGCCTAGCAATCAGGCTGACCACTCACACACGACCTAGAGAGCTAGAGAATGCTCTCATGGCACACTCCTAGTGGTCATATAACCCACAAACCCATGGAGAATCGCCATGTGTCCATGGCTAGCACACAAGGATCTCACATCACCTAAAAAGTAAGGAGAGGTACCTTTATCCTAGTCAGCACACTCTGACAAGGCAATCCTAAGACCAAGGACCTTTTTGGATATTTCTCCNTGACCCTGGACCTCTTGCCTTTTTCTTTTCTCAGGCTAAGGCATGGAGCCATCACCCATGCCCACCCAGACATCGACGGTCCATGACCCCCGAAACTTCGAAAATTGATATCTCCCAATCCGACCGTTGGATCGGCCTGAAACTTGGACCGTAGATAATTTGCCACCTGATCTTTGCAATGGTGAAGATGGATCGACGATCGGAGCAGGCATCTGGAAGTTTCCCGGAACTTGCTCCTGTGGACCTGAAATTGAGCCGGATGGCTCCTTTCCCAACAAAACTCTGAGCCCGGTGGCTCTTCCTCAAACACGGGTCACTAGTAGGGCAGGAGAAAAGAAGTAACTAAACCTTGAAGCACCAGCAGCAACACTCCGATGAAGTACTCGCCAGAAGAAACCTCCGCCAAAGTACGATGTTGACAGCTGGTAATGCTTGGCTCAAGGAATGCCTGTGAGCGTAACAAAGGCTATGAACATGCCAGATATAGCCAATGAGAAAAAGGTAATGGATAGCGAACTCATTTCCATTGAAGAGAACGGAACATGGATTTTGGTAGAGAGGCCCCGAAACGCACATATGGTGGGGTCAAAGTGGATATTTTGGAAAACGTTCAACGAGATGGTACTATCGACAAGTACACGGCAAGAGTTATTGCAATAGGGTCTTTTAAGCGTACAGGGTCAGAGTACGACGAGACCTCCACACTTGTTGTCACCTTTGCCTCCATCAGATCCATATTGAGCATCGCTCCTGAAAAAGATCTTAAGGTCCATCTCATGGACTTTAAGACAGCTTTCCTCTACGGGAAACTACACAAAGAAGTACAGATGGAAGTGCCAGGGGGAGTGAAATCTCCTGAGGGCAAGGTTTGCAAACTGGTCAAAGCACTCTACGGATTGAAACAGGCCCCCCGGGCTCACCTTCACGCACAATGAGAATGACCCTAGGTCAACAGGTCTAAGTCCCAGGAACTCCCTGCTCGCACGAAATTAACCAGGTACTAAAGACATAGTACAAGGAAGTGATTCCTATGAACTGCTCAGTATGGAACCTTGGCTGTGAGGATGATATCACCTCTTGGATGCAATACCAAGAACGGTCGGCGGGAACCATTGTGTCGGAACCCGTTTTCTAGACCTTCCCCTCACGCACATTGACAATCTGCTCATGTGTCTTGATTGGACTACAATTCTAAATGTATACCGTTGTGGTAACTCCTTCAATCCAGAAGTCGGTAGACGAGCCGAGCCACGTACAGCATGGAGCACGCAGACTCAACGATGATGCGGTTGGCATGTTTTACTATGCCAATCTGCTGCGGCTAGTATGGCGCGATATGCTGTGCCTTAATGCTGTTGGAAAAGGGACCATTTAGCTCAATTTCAGGTCCACAGAAGCATGTACCTCTAGTCACGCGATCTGGTCACAAAGGAGATCGTGGACCAGGAATACGTGGAGATCAAGAAGATGCTCGCTGATTATATGACAAAGGTGCTTGATAGTGAATTACATTCTGTAGGTACTCGAGGCATCGGTATGGTCAACGCAGCGGACAAGGACTGAGGCCAAGACTGTTGGAGAGAGTAAAGATCTCATAGCAAATGGACAGAGGTGCAAGGGAGAGTTTGCTTACCTGATATCCTCCTTGTCCATTACTGATATTAGGACAGGCAGAGGACGGACTAGGCATACACTGCTCCCTTAGAATAAGTCTCCTTAGTGTGGTCCTGATAGACAAGGCATGCACAGCTCCTTGTCTAAGCGACAAGGAGTTGTTCTAGGTGGAATTTGCTAGCTATACTATCCTGTTTAGACCAAGAGGACTTGCTCCAAAAGCATAGTGCATGCCTTGTCTATCTGGACCAGACTTAGGGGACTTACTCTAATAGAACAGTGCATGCCTAGTCCGTCTTGTGCTTGTCCAAATCTCAGCCATGGACAAGGAGCATATCAGGTCAACAGGTCTAAGCCCTAGGAATTCCCTCCTCGTGCGAAAGTGACCAGGTGCTAAGGACACAGTTCAAGGAAGTGATTCCTATGAACTGCCCAGTGTGGAACCTTGGCTCTGAGGATGGTATGACCTCTTGGATGCATTACCAAGAACGGTCAGCAAGAACCATCGTGTGAGAACCCGTTTTCTAGACCTTTCCCTCATGCAGACTGACAATCTGCTCATGTGTCTTGGTTGGACTGCGATTCTTGATGTATACCATCGTGGTAACTCCTTTAATCCAGAAGTCATAGGTGAGCCGAGCCACGTGCAGCATGGAGCATGCCGACTCAACGATGATGCAGTTGGCACGTTTTACTATGCCAATCTGCTACGGCAAGTATGGCACGATATGCTGTGCCTTGATGCTGTTGGAAAAGGAGCCATCCGGCTCAATTTCAGGTCCACAGAAGCATGTTCTAGGAAACTACAAGATGCCTACTCCGATCATCGATGCGTCTTCACCACTTGAAAGCAAGTGTTAAATTGTCTACATCCAAGTATCAGGCCAATCCATCGGTTGGATTGGGAGATATGAATTTTTTGAGTTCACCAATAGAAAGTTCAGGTTATCAATTATCTATGGTCCAAGTGTCAGGCTGATCAAAGCGTCGGATTGAGAGATATGAATTTTTGAGGTTTCATGGATCATGGACCGCCGATGTCTGGATGAACATGGGCGATGGCTCCATGCCTTAGCGTGAGAAAAGAAAAACGCAAGAGGTCCTAGATTCTCGAGTTGCCTTGTTAGAGTGTATTGACTAGGAAAACGATACCTCTGTTTACTTTTTAGGTGAGGTGAGATACTTGAGTGCTAGCCCTTGACACATGTCGATTCACAATGGGATTGTGGGTTACATGACCATGAGGAGTGTGCCATGAGAGCATTTCCTAGCTCTCTAGGTTGTGTGAGTGGTCAGCCTGATTCCTAGGCTAATTTCCTCTTTTGTATGAGATTATAAACTCTAGTGTGCGAGCCTTAGCCTCCATTGCTAAGTGGTGTGGCTTGTGAGGGCTGACTTATCCAAGCTCTAGCTCTATATGTACTCCACCATTTTGAGTGATTCAACAACCATTCTTCATGATAATTGATGCCCTTCTAGTCGTTCATGTTTACTATTCCAAGGCTCCGTCTCTCCTCCAGTTCCCACACTTGGTATTAGAGCCAAGTTTTGCCACTATCAGCCAGCACACACCATCAGATTGCAGTGACAAGTGAGGATGAAATCTCCACCAAATTTGACAATCCACGACAAGATTGTCATGTTTGCAAGTCAAGCGTCCCAACAAGCCTTAGATCGTAAAGATCCAATAGTTGGATTAAGAGACGCTCAAAACGAGGTCGGCCAGGGCTACACTCTTCTCTCTGAGCAAGAGTGCTGCCTTGTGATGACCATAATTCTTTCATTTCTTTGTCAGATTTGAAAAGTAGCACATTCCATCAGGAGATTTGGGAGAAACGCCGTTTACAAGCTGGCTGGTCTGAGCTGGTGTAGGAGCAGTAGCAAACGTTGTTTTCAAAAGAGCGTATCTCTTAAAATCCCTTCTTAATGACCCTCTTTTATGGGTCGATCTAAAATGATTTAAGCTGAATTTTCCATTCAAGGGCTCATTTTTTCCAAATTCCCAGTCTGCTGGTCTCTACAGGCCATTTTTTGACAGACAGATTTCTGGCAGAAGCAGTAGCAGAAACAGGGATAGCGCCCCTACTCAAGGACAAGGTTGTGCATCACACAAGATCAAAATGACAACAATAGGCGTAGTAACAGCAGCCCAGGCCTTGAAGAGGCTAGAAGGATGTGCCAACTTCACGTTTTGGAAGATTTGTACCTGCCTCCTTGTGGGAGATGGTGAGCGGCGACACCATCTCCACAGGCAAAAGGCATCACCACAGTGGAGGTGGTGACGTGGAAGACGTTACAGAAAGGTACAACAGATGCAAGTTCATTTACAACAATAGCAGCGACAAAAGAGGAGTGGAAAAAGAAGGACAGGCAGGCCTATAGGTTACTTATCAACACCATCTCCAACCTGCATCTTCTGTACGTGAGTGACTAGGCTACTGCAAAAGAGGGATGGGATATCTTGTGCAAGAAGTATAAGAGCAAGGATCTTGCATTCCTCATACTTTTTGAGGAGAAGATGATGGCATTGAAAATGCACGATGTCGAAGGGATGGTGGCGTACTTGGACAGGGCGAATGAGCTGACAAAGTAGTTGAAAGTGGCCGAAAATCCCGTGGAAGACACATGCTTCATCCTCCTCTTCTTGAGGGGACTCCCTGCGACCTACAACACGATGCAAGAGACGTTGGAGTGCTAGCTGACTCTAGACCTGGACTTCATCTGCATGTACCTGATGCAGGCGGAAGTACGTCGCAATGTACCTAAACGTAATGGCGGCGGCATTATTAAAGCAGTAATTGTGGCCGGATGCTCACTTAACTAGAAACACCAGTAGTCTAGGTAGCACATAAACAAGAAGAAATGCAAATGGCACTATTGCTAGAAAGAGGGATACTACACGAAAGAGGAGTACTTCAAGTTTACGAGAGACCAGAAGGAGCAGCAGTAGTTGTAGCAGCAGTAGTAGCAATCTCCACAGGAGCAAGAGCAGTAGTAAAATCAGCGTTAGCAACAGCAGTAGCAGCTGCTGATATAGACCGGCATGCGCCATTTTGGCAACATGAATGAAGCCAATGAGGTGCAAGACCGCCTCTTCATGGCAAAGTCTGATATGTCGCAGGTACCGAAGGCAGATCTCGCATGGCACAAGAACTAAGGGTGTACCAAGAGCCTAACACAACACAAAGAGTGGTTTATACAGCTACTCTCAATTCCCCCCATTCAATTGCTTTAAGTGATGATCAGGTAGAGTATGCTCAAGGGAATGGGATTGTGGAGATGTGGTTGGAGATCCCGCGTGGCATTGAAGTGGGAGTGTTCCATGGCGTGCTATATGTACCTGATGCTGCATTCAACTAGCTCTTAGTGTCCTTTCTCACTAACACAGGAATGCGGGTCGTCTTTGACGACGACTATTGCTAAAACCTCAACAAGGAAACGAGTGAGGAGTAGGCCAAGTCCGTGAAGGAAGGCGACACCTCTTGGAAGTCTCTTCGGATCAACCAAGATCCCGCGTGAGCAGAGTCGTAGAAGTCATGCAGGTACAGATGGTGAAATCTGGCATGCGCGCACGGTCACACCAACATGCGCACCTTGCAGCAACTTCAAATGAAGCAGATGGTGTATGCCTTGCCTACCATCTCCAACTTTGAGCAGCAGACATGCATCGCTGTTAAAAAGGGAAGTACCATCCCAAACATTCTCTGGATCAGGAGAGCGCGCAACTTTGGAGCCAAAGAAGCAGTTTTGCTTCAACGTCTCATGGCGAAGTAAGTGGGAGTACAGCAGATCCAGTTTCTGTGCACGTCAACAACTAGAGCGGAATCGTACTCGCCAAGAATCCCAAGCACGATGTACGTTCCAAGCACATTGACATTGTAAATCATTTCATCCAGCACATGGTGGAGGAGGGTGCTATCAAGCTTGAATTCACTCTAACCAGGTGTAAACCTGCCTGAGGCAATGGTCTAGAAAACGGGTTGCGAGACAATGGTTCCCGCCAACCGTTCTTGGTATTGCAACCAAGAGATGATATCACCCTCAGAGCCAAGGTTCCATACTAAGAAGTTCATAGAATTCACTTCCCTGCACTGTGTCCTTAGCACCTGGTTTCTTTCGTGCGAGGAGCGAACTCCTGGGGCTTAGACCAACCAATGCTTCTTTAGTGTCTGCCTCTATAAGACAAGTCTATTAGGAGTCTCCTAGAGCCAGCCTCTAGCCTAGGCGCGCAGTGGCTCCTTGGATGAGCCACTTTGATGGTAATCTGAATTGCATCTCCCCTACCTACATGGCACTCCCAGTGACCGCCAAGTGGCACCAGCCACCAGGAAGGTCCTTGGAATGTTTGAAGATGTCTCTTAGTACCTTCCTGTCCCCTTTTTGGTGACAAAGAAAATAAGTCACTAGGCTCAGATTTGACCCAGTGACCTCTCACTCCACAGACTAACTCTGGAACGTCTAAGCCACAAGGAGTTGTCCTAGGTAGTGTTTGCTGGCTATACTATCCAATTTGGACCAAGGAAACTTGCTACAAAGTAGCAGTGCCTGCCTTGTCTATGTGGACCAGACATAAGGGACTTGCTCTAAGGGAGCAGTGCATGCGTAGTCCGTCAGGTGCCTGTCGAAACATCAGTCATGGACAAGGAGGATATGAGGTCAACAAGTTTGGCGTCGAAGAGCATGCTTCGTGGTATGCCGAGGATAGTTTGGTTCATCCTCTCGGTAACGCCATTACTCTGGGGGTGTAAGGCATGGAGGTCTGGTGGTTGATGCCGTGTTGGCTCAACCAGCCTTTGCACGACTTGTTCTGACCACCGTTGTCCGTGCGTAGTGCCTTGACCTTCTTGCTTGTCTGCCGTTTTACCATCGCGACAAACTCTTGCAGCTTGTCATTGACCTCTCCCTTTGACTTGAGAAAAAAGATCCACAACTTGTGACTATGGTCATCGATGAAGGTCAAGAAATACTTACTGCCGCCGTTTGAAGGGGTGCAGGATGGTCCGCACACATCAGAGTGAATCAGGTCCAAGATGTCAGAAAAGGAGCCATCCGGCTCACTTTTGGGTTCACAGGAGCAAGTTCCAAAAAACTATCAGATGCCTACTTGTTGGGAAAAGAGCCATCCGGCTGAGTTTGAGGTCCATAGGAGCAAGTTCCAGGAAAATACTAGTTGCATGCTCAGATTGTCAATCCGACCTTCTCATTTGGAAGATCAGGTGGCAAAATGTCTACGGTCCAAGTTTGAGGCCGATCCAATGGTCAGATTAGTAGACATGAATTTTCAAAGTTTTTAGAGTCATCGAACGCCGATATCCGGGCGACCATGGGCAATGGCTCCACGCCTTAGCCTGAGAAAAGAAAAAGGCAAGCATTCCAGGGTCAAGTTCTGATGGGAGAAATATCCAAAAAGGTCCTGGATTCTTTGGTTGCCTTGTCAGAATGTGCTGACTAGGAAAAAGGTACCTCTCCTTACTTTTTAGGTGAGGTGAGATCCGTGTGTGCTAGCCATGGAGACATGGCGATTCTCCATGGGATTGTGGGTTATGTGACCACTAGGAGTGGTCATGAGAGCATTTTCTAGCTCTCTAGGTCGTGTGTGAGTGGTCAGACTGATTGCTAGGTTGAATTCCTCTCTTGTGTGAGATTATGGACTCTAGTGTGTCAGCCTTAGCCTCCATGGCTAAGTGGTATGGCTTGTGAGGGGGCTGACTTGCCCAAGCTCTAACTCTATATGTACTCCATCATTTTGAGAGATTAACAACCATTCTTCAGTAGAAGTAATGCCCTTCCAGTCCCACATTCTTGCTGCTCCAAGGCTCCCTCTCTCCTCCAGATCCAATGCTTGGTATGAGAGCCAAATTATGTCACTTTGAGCCAGTACAGACCGTCACTTTGAGAGTGACGTGTTGGGGTGAAACTTTTACCAAAGTTGACAATCGACCACTCGATCTTCAAGTTTTAAAAGACGAGCATTTTAACGAGCCCAAGATCGCAACGATCCAACGATCGGATTGAGAGGTATGCTCAAAACGAGGTCGGTCATGGCTACACTCTTCTCCCAGAGTAAGATTATCGCCTTGTGATGACCATAACTCTCTTGTTTCTTTGTCAAATTTAAAAAGTAGCACATAGCGATTGAAGTAGTTTTCCTAAGCTTTCTATTGGTGCAAAACTATTTGCATTTCATTGCTACTTTTGGGAGAAACGCCGTTTACAAGCTGGCAGGTGTGAGCTGGAGTAGGAGCAGCAACATACCCTGTTTTCAAAAGGGCATATCTCTGAAAATCCCCTGTTGATGATTCTGTTTTATGGGTCTATCTGAAAGGTTTTGAGCTGAATTTTTCAGTGGTGGGCTTTGTTTTTCCAAACTCTGATTCTGCTGGCCTCTACAGTCCACTTTCTGTCAAACAGATTTCAACCAGTAATAGCAGCAGAAGTAGGGGAAGCGCCGCCACTCAAGGGCAGGGCTGAGCATCAGCAAAGCTCAAAATGGTAGAAGCAGGCGTTGTTACAACAGCCCAGCCCTTGGAGAGGCTGGAAGGATGAGCCAACTTCACATTTTGGAAGATCCGTACCCGCCTCCTTTTGGAGGAAAGGGGCTTGTGGGAGGTGGTGAGCGGCGACGAGCGCGCTCCGCTTCAACAGGCAAAAGGCATCACCGCAGTGGAGGTGGTGGCGGGGAAGACGCCGCAAAAGGGTACAGTAGATGCATGTTCATGTACAGTAGCAGCAGTCAGTGTACTAGAGAGGTAAGAAGAAAGGCAAGTGCCACTATTGCCAGAAAGAGGGGTACTACAAAAAAGAGTGTTTCAAGTTCAAAAGGGACCAGAAGGAGCAGTAGCAGCAGCAGCAAAAGCAGCAACCTCCACAGCAACATCAGCAGCAGTCACAACAACGTCAGCAGCAGTAGCAGCAGCAGAATCAGACCGGCGTGCACCATTTTGACAACATGAACGTCGTCAAGGAGGTGCGCGACCGCCTCTTCATTGCGAAGTCTAACATGTCGCAATAGGAAAAGGCGGATCAGGTATCGTACAAGGACTCAGATGTACCAAGAGTCTGACGCACCACAAGGAGTGGTTTACGCAGCTGCTCTCCATTCCCCCCCGTCTGATTGCTTTGGGTGATGATCGGGTGGTCTATGCTGAGGAGATTCGAATTGTGGAGATGTGGTTCGAAACCCCGCGTGGCATTGAAGTGGGAGTGTTCCATGGGGTGTTGTATGTACCTGATGCTGCGTTCAACTTTCTCTCAGTGTCCTCTCTCACCAACACAGGACTGCGAGTCGTCTTTGACGATGACTATGACTACATCCTCGAGAAGGAAACCGGAGAGGAGTTGACCAGGTCGGTGAAGGAAGGTGACATGTATCGCCTGCTGGGGGCAACCAAGATCCCGCGCGAGCAGAGTCTTGCAGTAGTGGTGCAGACCACAAATGGCAAAATCTGGCATGCGCGCTATGGCCACATGAGCATGCGCACCTTGCAGCAACTTCAAACGTAGCAGATGGTGCGTGACCTTTCTACTATCTCTAACTTTGAGCAGTAGTTATGCATCGGCTATTTGGAGGGGAAGCAGCATTGCGAGGCATTCTTGGGAGCAGGGGAGCGCGTGAAGGAGGTGCTGGAGCTGGTCCACACAGACTTCTGTGGCCCGATGCAAACCTAGAGCTTTGGAGGCTCTTGGTATTTTCTTACCTTTATCGATGATTTCAGCCGTTACACTGCTCTGTACTTCCTTTCCTCCAAGGACCAGTGCTTTCACAGGTTCAAGGAGTTCAATACCATGATGGAGAACCAAACAGGCAAGAAAATCAAGGCACTACGTAGGGATTGCAGTGGAGAGTACCTGAGCAAGAGGTTCCAGGACTACCTCGCATCAGCAGGCATCAAGGCAGAGCGCACCGCGCCATACTCGCTATAATAGAACGACGTAGCAGAACGTGCCAACCGCATCAATCGGCGTGCTCCATGCTGCACGCGGCTCGGCTGACCTACAATTTTTGCGATGAAGTAGTGAGCACTGCAGTGTATATCAAGAACCGTAGTCCAACTAACGCCTTGGAGCAAATGACACCGTACAAGGCATGGTTCGGCAAGAAGCCAAGCGTGGGTCCTCTTTGTGCGTTTGGTAGCTTGGCGTACATGTACATGCCGAAGGAGAAGCGGCAGAAATGGGACGCAAAGAGCGCACATATGCTAATGATCGGCTATGACGTGGAAAGCAAGGCGTATCGCCTCTACGAGAGTAATACAGGCTACGTCATCATCTCCAGGGATGTCGTCTTCAACGAGAGTAACGTCATTGGCACCAAAATTGTCCGTAAAGAGGCAGCAGAAGCAACAGCTGACAAGGTAGTAGGAGCAGATATCCTTCCTTACCCAGTCTCTCTTGATCCTTCCTCCACTGTGACAGTGGGAGAACCAATCTACTCTCCCATGTCTGATACGGCAGATACAGTGACCTCATTGGCAGAAGAAGAGGAAGGAGATGCAGCAGCACCAGCAGCAGCAGTTGCACCAGCAGCACTACGCCAGCTGCCTACTAACGATCCAGTACCAGGTCGCAGGTACCCTCTTAGGGTGCGCTACAAGCCTGGTGAACGCGGCCATTTTTGGATGCTCCAGAAACCAGAACAGATGAACGTCGCAGTTGCAGCAGATTTAGATGAGCCAACATCATACAAGGAGGCCATGGCTATACCTGATGCACCAGATTGGACGCAAGCCGTGCATCAGGAGATACAGTCGTAGTTGGATAACGGCACGTGGGAGCTGACTGAGCATCCACCTAGACGTAAGGTGATCAAGTGCAAGTGGGTATTCAAGACAAAATAGGGAGGAGATGGCAAACTGGAAATGTACAAGGCGAGGCCGGTTGCCAAGGGCTACTCGTAGTAGGAAGGCATTAACTACACCGAAACCTTTACTCATGTCGCAAAGTTTGCCTCTATGTATACGCTCCTTTCCTATGCAGCAGCAGAGGACTACAACGTGTATCGCTGGCAGCATGGTCACGACGTGCTCATCATCATCGTCTATGTGGATGACATGCTCGTCCTTTCCAATAGTATGTCTGCATTAAAAGAGTTCAAAGAGGCCATGCAGGAGCGCTTCCAGATGTCCGATCTTGGAGAGGCATCATACTTCCTCGGTATCTAGATCACACGTGACCGTAAATAACGCTCTCTCTCGCTGCAGCAGAGTCCCTACATCAAGGATGTATTGCAGCGGTTCAGCATGGCAGAGATCATGCTGAACCAAGTTCATCGGCACGCCGCTGGAGACGCGGCAGTACCTAGTGCCTGTTGGAACTGGAGGAGAGAGGGAGCCTTGGAGCAGCGAGCATGTGGGACTGAAAGGGCATCACTTGTGCTGAAGAATGGTTGTTCAATCACTCAAAATGATGGAGTACATATAGAGCTAGAGCTTGGGCAAGTCAGCCCTCTCACAAGCCACACCACTTAGCCATGGAGGCTAAGGCTCACACACTAGAATCCATAATCTCATACAAGGGAGGAAATCAGCCTAGCAATCAGGCTGACCACTCACACACGACCTAGAGAGCTAGAGAATGCTCTCATGGCACACTCCTAGTGGTCACATAACCCACAAACCCATGGAGAATCGCCATGTGTCCATGGCTAGCACACAAGGATCTCACCTCACCTAAAAAGTAAGGAGAGGTACCTTTATCCTAGTCAGCACACTCTGACAAGGCAATCCTAAGACCAAGGACCTTTTTGGATATTTCTCCTATCAGGTCCTGACCCTGGACCTCTTGCCTTTTTCTTTTCTCAGGCTAAGGCATGGAGCCATCACCCATGCCCACCCAGACATCGACGGTCCATGACCCCCGAAACTTCGAAAATTGATATCTCTCAATCCGACCGTTGGATCGGGCTGAAACTTGGACCGTAGACAATTTGCCACCTGATCTTTCCAATGGTGAAGTCGGATCGACGA
This sequence comes from Penium margaritaceum, assembly GCA_023375785.1. NCBI lineage: Eukaryota > Viridiplantae > Streptophyta > Zygnematophyceae > Desmidiales > Peniaceae > Penium > Penium margaritaceum. Next base: position 16,008 of record SZWC01014006.1, read on the forward strand.
TCGGAGCAGGCATCTGGTACTTTCCAGGAATTTGCTCCTGTGGACCTGAAATTGAGCCGGATGGCTCCCTTTCCAACAGTGCCATCACATTGACATCGTATATCACTTCATCAGGCACATGGTGCAAGAAGGGGCTATCGA
>SZWC01014006.1:19562-35989 GCA_023375785.1 Penium margaritaceum
ACAAGGGAGGAAATCAGCCTAGCAATCAGGCTGACCACTCACACACGACCTAGAGAGCTAGAGAATGCTCTCATGGCACACTCCTAGTGGTCACATAACCCACAAACCCATGGAGAATCGCCATGTGTCCATGGCTAGCACACAAGGATCTCACCTCATCTAAAAAGTAAGGAGAGGTACCTTTATCCTAGTCAGCACACTCTGACAAGGCAATCCTAAGACCAAGGACCTTTTTGGATATTTCTCCTATCAGGTCCTGACCCTGGACCTCTTGCCTTTTTCTTTTCTCAGGCTAAGGCATGGAGCCATCACCCATGCCCACCCAGACATCGACGGTCCATGACCCCCGAAACTTCGAAAATTGATATCTCTCAATCCGACCGTTGGATCGGGCTGAAACTTGGACCGTAGACAATTTGCCACCTGATCTTTCCAATGGTGAAGTCGGATCGACGATCGGAGCAGGCATCTGGTACTTTCCAGGAATTTGCTCCTGTGGACCTGAAATTGAGCCGGATGGCTCCCTTTCCAACAGTGCCATCACATTGACATCGTATATCACTTCATCAGGCACATGGTGCAAGAAGGGGCTATCGAGCTGGAATTTACTCCAACGAGTAAGCAGTTCTCCATGAAGGCATGTAGACTCAGCCCACTCTGACTGCGAGAAAGTGGGAGATTGTTGGGACAAAAACCATCCGGCTCTTTTTCAGGTCCACAGGAGCAAGTTCCAAGAAACTAACAGATGCCTGCTCAGATCGTCCATCCAGTTTCACCATTGGAAAGATCAGGTGGTTAATTGTCTACGGTCCAAGTTTGAGTCCGATCGAATGCTCGGATTGGGTGATATGAATTTTCGAAGTTTTCGGGGTCATCGACCACCGATATCCATGTGACCATGGGCGATGACTCCATGCCTTAGCCTGAGAAAAGAAAAAGGCAAGAGGTCCAGGGTCAAGACCTGATGGGAGAAATATCCAAAAAGGTCTTAGATTCTTGGATTGCCTTGTCAGAATGTACTGATTAGGGAAAAGGTACCTCTCCTTACTTCTTAGGTGAGGTGAGATCCTTGTGTGCTAGCCATGGACACATGGCGATTCTCCATGGGATTGTGGGTTATGTGACCACTAGGAGTGTGCCATGAGAGCATTTCTAGCTATCAAGGTCGTGTGTGAGTGATCAGCCTGATTGCTAGGCTAATTTCCTCTCTTGTCTGAGATTATGGACTCTAGTGTGTGAGCCTAAGCCTCCATGACGAAGTGGTGTGGCTTGTGAAAGGGCTGACTTGCCCAAGCTCGAGCTCTATATGTACTCCATGATTTTGAGTGATTAAACAACCAATCTTCAGCAGACGTGATGCCCTTCTAGTCCTACATACTTGCTACTCCAAGGCTCCCTCTCTCCTCGAGATCTAATACTATCCTGATCATCGATCCGATCTCACCATTGGAAAGATTAGGTGTTAAAATATCTACGGTTCAAGTTTCACGCCGATCCAACATTTGGATTCAGAGATATGAATTTTCAAAGTCTTTGGGGTCATCGAGTACCGGTATCTCGGTGACCATGGACGATGGCTCCATGCCTTAGCCTGAGAGAAGGACAAGGCAAGTGGTCCAGGGTCAAGACCTGATGTGAGAAATATCCAAAAAGGTCTTGAGATTCTTGGGTTCCCTTGTCAGAGTGTGCTCACTAGGAAAACAGTATCTATCCTTACTTTTTAGGTGAGGTGAGATCCTTGTGTGCTAGCCATGGACACATGGCGATTCTCCATGGGATTGTGGGTTATGTCTCTACTAGGAGTATGCCATGAGAGCATTTTATAGCTCTCTAGGTTGTGTGTGAGTGCTCAGCCTGATTGCTAGGCTGATTTCTTCTCTTATGTGAGATTATGGACTCTAGTGTGTGAGCCTTCGCCTGCATGGCTAGGTGGTGTGGCTTGTGAGATAATTGACTTTCCCAAGCTCTAGCTCTATATGTAATCCATCATTTTAAGTGATTCAACAACCATTCTTCAGCACAAGTGATATCCTTCTAGTCTCACATGTTTGCTGCTCCAAGGGTCCTCTCCTCTACTTCCAATACTTGGCATCAGAGCCAAAATCTGCCACTTTAAACCAGCAAAAGGCCGTCACTTTGAGATTGAGATTTATGCTTGAAACGAGGTCGGACAGGGCGACACTCTTGTCTTTGACTAAGACTATCGCCTTATCATGACCATAACTCTCTCACTTCATTGTCAATTTTGAAAAGTAGCACATGCAAATTACATTATTTCGTAAGCTCTCCTTTGGTGCAAAAACATTTGCACGCCGTTTACAAGCTTGCTGGTCTAAGCTAAAGAAGGAGCAGCAGCATACCGTGTTTTCAAAAGGACATATCTCTGAAAATCCCCTGTTGGTGACCCTATTTTATGGGTTGACCTGAAAGGTTTTGAGCTGAGTTTTCCAGTATTTGGCTTTGTTTTTCCAAATTCCGAGTCTGCTGGTCTCTACCGTCCATTTTGAATCAGACAGATACTTGGCAAAAACAACATGAGGAGCAGGGATAGCGCCGCCACTCAAGGGCAGCGCTGAGCATCACGAAAGCTCAAAATGGCAGTACCAGGCATGGTAACAGCAGCCTAACCCTAGGAGAGGCTGGAAGGAGATGCCAACTTCACGTTTTGGAAGATCTGTACCCGCCTCCTTTTGGAGGAGAGGGGCTTGTGGAAGGTGGTGAGCGGCGACGAGAACGCTCCGTCTCCACAGGCAAAAGGCATCACCGTAGCTGATGGGTGGCATGGAAGATGTTGTAGCAAGGTGCAGCAGATGCAAGTTCATCTCCAACTACAGCAGCGACATATGAGGAGTGGAAGAAGGACAAGTAGGCGTACAGGCTGCTTGTGAACACCATGTCCAACCCGCATCTTCTGTACGTGAATGACAAGGTTACTACAAAAGAGGGATGGAACACGTGCAAGAATTATGAGAGTAAGGATCTTGCATTCATCATGTTTTTGGAGGAGAAGATGATGGCGTTGAAAATGCAGGGTAGCGAAGGGATGGAGGCGTACTTGGAGAGGGCAAAAGACCTAGCGAAGCAGCTAAAAGCTGTCGGCAACCCTCTAGAAGACACGCGCTTCGTCCTCCTCTAGCTGAAGGGACTCCCAACGACCTATAATACGATGCGACAGACATTAGAGTGCTAGCCGACTCCTTGACCTGGACTTCATCTGCACGCACCTGGTGCAGGTAGAATTGCGTCGCAATGCAGAAAGCGCAATGGCGCCAGCAGCAACAGTGAAGCACCTTTCATGGACATGGGCTCACGCAACTAGTAGCAGCAGCAGCAGTAGCATGGGGGCAAGAAGAAAGGCAAGTACCACCATTGTCAGAAAGAGGGGCACTACAAGAAAGAGTGCTTCTGGTTGAAGAGGGACCAGAAGGAGCCGCAGCAGCAGCAGCAAAAGCAGCAACTTCTACAACAATAGTAGTAGTAGTCACAAAAACGTCAGCAGCAACAGCAGGAGCAGCAGAACCAGACCAGTGCGTGCCATTTTGGCAACATGAACGTGGCGAACGAGATGCACGACCACCTCTTCAAAGCAAAGTCTGACATGTCACAGAAGGAGAAGGCAGATCTTGCGTAATACAAAGACTCAGGGTGTACCAAGAGTCTGACGCACCAAAGAGTGGTTTACACAGCAATTCTCCATTCCCCCTTGACCGATTGCTTTGGATGATAATCGAGTTGTGTATACTTAGCAGATTGGGATTGTGGAGATGTGGTTGAAAATCCCATGTGGCATTCAAGTAGGAGCATTCCATGGCGTGCTGTACGTACCTATTGTTGTGTTCAATCTTCTCCCAGTGTCCTCTCTCACCAACATATGACTGCTACATCCTGGACAAGGAAATAGGAGAGGAGTTGGCCAGGTCGATGAAGGAAGAGTCTTACAACAGTAGTATAGGCCACAGATGATGAAATCTGGCATGCGCGCTCCGGCCACATCGGCATGCACGCCTTGCAGCAACTTAAAAAAAAGCAGATGGTGCTTGACATGCCCACTATCTCTTACTCTGAGCAGCACCTGATGGGAGGTGCTGGAGCTGGTCCACATAGACTTATGTCGCCCGATGCAGACCCAGAGCTTTGGAGGCTCTAGGTATTTTCTCACCTTCATTGATGATTTCAGCTATTACACTACTGTATACTTCTTTTCTTCCAGGGATGTCGTTTACAATGAAAGTACTATCATCGGCATCAACATCATCTGCGAAGAGGCACCAGAACCAACACCTGATGAAATCGTAGGATTAGACATTCTCCGTAACCCCGTCTCTCCTGACCCTTCCTCTACTATGACAGTAGGAGAACCACTCTACTCTCTTATGTCTTATGCAGTAGATACAACGAACTCATTGGCAGAAGCAGAAGAAGAAGAAGATGCACCACCATCAGCAGAAAAGTTGTGTCAGCAGCACCGTGCCAGCCGCCTACAAACACTCCAGTACCAGGTCGAAGGTACCTTCTCAGGATGCGCTACAAGCCTGGTGAGCGCGGGTATTTGTGGATGCTCCAAAATCCACACCTGATGAACGTCAAAGTTGGCATAGACTTTGATGAGCCGATGTCGTACAAGGAGGTCATGGTTGTACCAAATGCAGCAGATAGGGCGCAAACTGTGCAGTAGGAGATACAGTCGCAGCTCGACAAGGGTACGTGGGAGCTAACTGAGCGTCTACCAGGATACAAGGTAAGCAAGTGCAAGTGGGTATTCAAGAAGAAGATGGACGCAGATGGCAACCTTGAAAGGCACAAGGCGAGGCTGGTCGCCAAGGGCTACGCGTAGTAGGAAGGCATCAACTATACGAAAACCTTTCCTCTGGTTGCAAAGTTTGCCAATATGCGTACACTCTTTTCTTATGTAGCAGCTAAGGACTTCAAGATTCACCACATGGATGTCAAGACGACATTCTTGAAAAGTGACTTGGAGGAGGAAATCTACATGGAGCAGCTGGAGGGGCTCGTCATGGATGGCCTGGAGCACATGGTCTGCAAGCTGTAGAAATCGCTGTGCGGCCTCTAGCAAGTGTCGCGTGCTTGGAACCAGAAATAAGATACAGCGATGTAATGCATGGTGTTCGAGCGCAGTGAGTGTGACTATAGCGTCTATCGTTGACAGCATGGTCATGAGGTGCTCATCATCATCATCTATGGGGATGACATGCTCCTTTCCAACAGCACATCTGTACTGTACGAGTTAAAGGAGGCCATGCAAGAGCACTTCCAAATGTCTGATCTCGGAGAGGCATCATACTTCCTTGATATCCAGATCACGCATGACTGCAAATCACATTTTCTCTCGCTGCAGCTGAGCCGCTACATCAAGGATGTTTTGCATTGGTTCAGCATGGCAGAGGCCAAACCCATCGGCACGCCAGTGGAGACGCGGGAGTACCTCGTGAGCTTCAATGGAGAAGCGGATGGAGCTGAGCGGTAGAAGTACCAGAGCACCGTCAGTAGCCTCATGTACCTGATGGTTCCAACCAGGCCAGACCTCTCACAGGCTGTAAGTGCTGTGAGCCAGCACATGGCGAACCCTCGACCAGAGCACCAGAAGGCAGTGAAGCAAATCATCTGCTACTTTGCTAGAACCATCAACATCGGCATGACGTTCAACGACAACGACAACAACATCATCGGTAATAGACACGCAAATTGGACTTCAAGCCATGAGGACCGCAAGTCCATCTCTGGACATGTGTTCCTCATGAATGGTGGGGCTATCAACTGGTGTAGTAAGCAGCACGTGGTCGTGGCCAGTTCAAGCACGGAAGCTGAGTACGTCTCTCTCAGTTTTGGAGCCAAGGAAGTAGTTTGGCTTGAACATCTCATGGCGGAGATGAGTGAGAGTGTAGCACTTCCAGTTCTTGTGTACGTGGACAGCCAGAACGTAATCTCACTCGCCAAGAATCCTGAGTACCATGTATTGGAGCTGGAGGAGAGAGGGAGCCTTGAAGCAAAACAAATATGTGGGACTGAAAGGGCATCTCTTGTGCTAAAGACTGGTTATTGAATCACTTAAAATGATGGAGTACATATAGAGCTAGAGCTAAGGAATCAATCCTCTCACAAGCCACACCACTTAGCCATGATGGAGTGCATAATCTCATACAAGAGAAGAAATCAGCCTACCAATCAGGCTGACCACTCACACACGACCTAGAGAGCTAGAAAAAGCTCTCATGGCACACTCCTTGTGGTCATTCAATCCACAATCCCATGGAGAATCACCATGTGTCCATGACTAGCACACAAGGATCTCACCTCACCTAAAAAGCAAGAAGAGATACCTTTTGTCCTAGTCTGCACTCTCTGACAAGGCAAGCCAAGAATCTAGGACCTATTTGGATATTTCTCCCATCAGGTCTTGATCCTTGACCTCTTGTCTTTTTCTTTTCTCAGGCCAAGGCATGCAGCCATCGCCCATGGTCACCGAGATATCAGCGGTCGATTACCTCGGGAACTTTAAAAATTCATATCTCCTAATGTGACTATTGGATCAGTGTTAAACTTGGATCGTAGAAAGTTTGCTGATCAAGTTGGATTGATAATCAAAGCACGTACCTGGTAGTTTCTTGGAACTTGGTCCTCTGGACTTCAAACTGAGCCGGATGGCTCCTTTCCCAACAATCTCCCACTTTACCGCAGTCAGAGGGCTGAGTCCACATTCCTTCATGCATAACTGCTGCTTCTCACAAATCATTGGCTTGGTGCAGACATCACCGACCTGCTTGCTGGTTAAGTAAACTCCAGCTTGATAGCATCCTTCTGCACTATGTGCCTGATGAAGTGATATGCGATTTCAATGTACTTGGTGCGTGCATGGTGCTCACGATTCTTGGCAAGTGCGATTGCGCACTAGTTCTCGACGCACACAGGAACTGGAACTGCTGTACTCCCACACATATCCGCCATGAGACGTTGAAGCCAAACTGCTTCCTTTGATCCAAACCTGAGAGAGACATACTCAGCTTCTGTGCTTGCCGCTTGCTGCACGAGTTGATGGCCCCACCATTCATGAGGAACACATGTCCAAAGATGGACTTGCGGTCCTTAGGGTTTGAAGCCCAATCTCCATCTGTATAGCCGATGATGTTGTCGTTGTCGTTGTAGGTGATGCCGATGTTTATGGTTCTTGCAAGGTTGCGGAAGATCCGCTTCACTGACTTCAGGTGCTCATGTCCGGGGTTCGTAATGTGCTGGCTCAAAGTCCTCACAACTTGTGCGAGGTCCAGCCTGGTTGCAACCATCAGGTACATGAGACTGCCGATGGTGCTCTGGTCCTTCTGCTGCTCAGCTGTATCCGCTTCTCCATTAAAGCTCACGAGGTATTGGCACGTCTCCAACGGCGTACCGATGGGTTTGGCCTCTGCCATGCCAAATTGCTGCCAAACATCCTTGATGTAGCGGCTCTGCTGCAACGAGAGAGAACGTGATCTAGATACCGAGGAAGTATGATGCCTCCTCGGGATCACACATCTGGAAGCGCTCCTCCATGATCTCATTGAACTCCTACAGTGTAGACATATTGTTGGAAAGGAGGAACATGACCTCATGACCATGCCGCCAACGATAGACGCTGTAGTCACATTCGCTGCGCTCGAACCCCATGCACTGCCGCGCCGCATCCAATTTCTGGTTCCAAGCACGCGACGCTTGCTTGAGGCCGTACAGCGACTTTGGCTGCTTGTAAACCAGGTGCTGCTGGCCATCCATGACAAATCCCTCCAGCCGCTCCATGTAGATTTCCTCCTCCAAGTCACTGTTCAAGAATACCGTCTTGACATCCATGTGGTGAATCTCAAAGTCCTGAGCTGCTCTATAAGAAAGGAACATGCGCATAGAGGCAAACTTTATAGGGGCAAAGGTTTCTGTGTAGTCGATGCCTTCCTGCTGCAAGTAGTCAAGCCCTTGGTAACCAGCCTCGGCTCGTACTTTTGGAGGTTGCCATCTGCACCCCCGTTCTTCTTGAACACCCACTTGCACTTAATTAACTTCCGTCTTGATGGACGCTTAGTCAGCTCCCATGTACCATTGTCTAGCTGCAATTGTATCTCCTGCTACAAAGCTTCCGTCCAATCTGCTGCATCTGGTGCAGCCATGGCCTCCTTATAGAACGTTGGCTCGTGTGAATCTGCTACAACTGCGACATTCATCTGATCTGGTTTTTGGAGCATCCAAAAATACCCACGGTCACCAGGCTTGTAGCGCACCCTGATAGGATACCTGCGACTTGACACTGGAGCGTTAGCATGCGGCTGGCAGGGTACTACTGGCATAACTGCTCCTGCTGATGATGGTGCATCTTCTTCCTCCGCATATGAGGCCGCTGTATCTGCTGCATCAGACATGGGTGAGTGGAGTGGTTCTCTCACTGTCACAGTAGAGGAAGGGTCAGGAGAGACGGGGTAAGGAAGAATATCTGTCCTAACTGTTTCATCGACTGCTAGCTTGATATCTCTTCATAGATGATGTTGGTGCCGATGATGTTAATTTCGTTGAAAACGATATCCCTGGAGGTGATGACGTGGCCAGTATCCCTCTTGTAGAGACGATATGCCTTGCTCCCCATATCATAGCCCATCATCAGCATATGTACGCTTTTTGCGTCCCATTTTTTCTTCTTCTCTTTCGGCATGTACATGTGTGCCAAGCTGCCAAACGCGCGAAGATGATCCACGCTTGGCTTCTTACCGAACCATGCTTTGTACGGCGTCATCTGCTCCAGGGCCTTGGTTGGACTCTGATCCTTGGTATATACCGTAGTGCTCACTGCTTTGGCCTTAAAAGTTGTATATGAGGTGAGCCGCATGCAGCATGGAGCACGTCGACTCAATAATATAGGTTGACGCGTTCTTCTATGCCGTTCTGTTGCGGCGAGTATGGCACGGTGTGCTGCGCCTTGATGCCTCCTACTGCGAGGTAGTCCTGGAACCCCTTCCTCAGGTACTCTCCACCGCGGTCGCTACGTAGCGCGTTGATTTTCTTGCCAGTCTGGTTTTCTACCATGGCCTTGAACTCCTTGAACCTGCCAAAGTAGTGGTCCTTGTTGACCTGATATGCTCCTTGTCCATGGCTGATATTTGGACAGGCACAGGATGGACAAGGCATGCACTTCTCCCTTGGAGCAAGTCCCCTTGGTCTAATCTGGATAGTATAGCCAGCAAACACTACTTAGGACAACTCCTTGTGGCTCAGACGTTCCAAAGTTAGTCACTAGGTCAAACCCCAGCCCGGTGACTAATTTTCTTTGTGACCAAAAGGGGGACAAGAAGGTCCTAAGAGACATCTTAGAATGTTCCAAGGTCCTTCTTGGTAGCTGGCACCACTTGGCGGTCACAGGGAGCGCCATGTAGGCAAGGGGGAAGACACAATCCAGATTGCCCCCAAAGTAACTCATCCAAGGAGCCACTACTTGCCTAGGCTAGAGGCTGGCTCTAGGACTATAAGAATATGTCAGTTGCCTCTCATTGAGTACAGTTCTTACCTTTGAGACTCCTAATAGAGTTTTCCACCAAAGGCAGACACTCAAGAAGCATTGGTTGGTCTAAGCCCTAGAAGTTTGCTGCTCGCGCGAAAGTGACCAGGTGCTAAGGACACAATACAAGGAATTGATTCGTATGAACTGCTTAGTGTGGAAGCTTGGCTCTGAGGGTGATATCATCTCTTGGTTGTAATACCAAGAGCGGTCGGTAGGAACCATTGTGTCGGAACCCATTTTCTAGACCGTCGCCTCACGCAGGTTGACAAAGGGTTATGAGCCAACACTAACTAGTTGTAAGATGTACTTCTGCGCACTCTCTCGCCCTCTCTGTCTTGTAGCACGCATCAGCTCCATCACCTCCATCTGCTCCATCTGCTCCATCAGCTCCAACGGAGGGTGTTGGCACTTAGCGAACAAGGGCCCAGGACAAGCTCTGCCCCTGGAGGTACAACCCTTGGGCCCTAACAAGGATATGCTCTCTCCTTGGAGGTACGACCCTGGGTTCGCTAGTTTGCATTCTTCTGTCTTTGCAGGTGATCAATGGCTGAGGGATAAGCGACGGATCTGTACCTTCTAAACCGGTAGCACACAACCGCCTACATCAGCCTACATAAGCCTCAACGAAGCAGAGAAGCAGAGAAGTAGAGAAGCAGTATGACGATACCCGCGACGCTCACTCTCAACCTCCACTCTTCGAGAGAGAAGGATGGATTAATCTACATTGAGGATACTGAACGTCGCTTCAAGTGTGCCAATGGCAGCCTTGTCCATGCGGTAGGTGAGGGAGATAAGTTGATGAGCATCAACGTGAACGGTGCTGAAAAAGACTTGAAGCTGGACAACGTCATCTACGTGCCGTCTTTTGCGGCAAACCTCTTGTCCGTATCCAAAATCACGGACCACGACATGACGGTCGTCTTCATGGAGGAGGAGGTTGTGATTGTCAAGAACAAGGACATCAAGATCTCCTATCCCAAGTAGAGTCTTGTCGCACAGGTCCAAAGAGTTGATGGACTGTACGTGCTGCAGACCAAACCCCTTTAAACTACAAATGAGGGATATGCGGAGGTTGAAGAGCCCAAGTCTCTAAAGCCTGATGTCTTACCACAAGCCATCACCATGGCGGCCAACTCCACCGACACAGGTGCTGAGCTGTTGCACAGGCGGTTTGGCCATGTGGCCGACAGTACACCACATGCTATACAGCAGCACGATGTGGTTCATGGGATGGAGGGATGCAAGGCCAAGGATGAGGGAAATTGCAAAAAGCTGTGTGAGCCATGCCTCCAAGGCAAGGCAAAAAGAAAGCACTTTGAGCATAATGGACAACGTGCGATAACAATCTTGGACCTGATTCATAGTGATGTATACGGACCACTCCGCACCCCTTCAAACGACAGCAGCAAGTATTTCTTGACCTTCATCGATGACCACAATCGCAAGATGTAGATCTACTTCCTCAAGAAAAAGGGAGACGTCAAGGAGAAGCTCCCAGAGTTTGTCGCGATAGTAGAGCGGTAGACCAACAAGAAGGTCAAGGCACTATGCACAGACAATGGTGGTGAGTACGAGGCGTGCAAAGACGGGTTGAGCCAACACGGCATCAACCACCAAACCACCACGCCTTACATCCCCCAGAGTAATGGCGTTGCCGAGCGGATGAACCAGACTATCCTCGGCATGACACGAAGCATGTTCTTTGATGCCAAATTCCTTTCTTGCTTTTGGGCTGAAACTGCAAGAACTCCTTCCTACCTTGTGAATCTCACTCCGGCAGCCGCGCTTCGAAGGTGTGGTAAGAAGCAGCAAGAGAAGTAGCTAAGGACTCCACAGGAGGCTTGGTCAGGGAAGAAGCCAAATGCCTCACACTTGAGGGTCTTTGGTTGTTCTGCGTGGGCAAAGGTCCAAGCAGGAGAAGGAAGTGGCAAGCTGGATGCACATGCTCGTAAGTGTGTAATGGTCGGATACGACACCGTACAGAAGGGGTACAGGCCGTGTGACCAAGCGGCTGGAAAGCTCATCAGGAGCAGACATGTCGAGTTTGATGAAAAGACTCTCGGAAAAGGAGAGTCGCTAGACCCTGTTCATACTCCTAAATCAGGAAGGATGGAGCTGCACGGAGAGTGGCTGTATAAGGTGACACAGCGACGGACTCTAACATTGAGTCTGAGTCGTCCGAGGCCTCTGAGTCAAATTGTGAGGCTGGTGGCTCAACCTCTAACAACGGATCACTGGCAGTGCAGGAGCAACATAAGCAACTAAGCCTTGAAGCACCACCAGTAACACTCTAGCGTAGTACGCGCCAGAAGAAACCTCTGCCCATGTATGATGCCAAGAGTGCGGAATGGACCGGACTCAGCTGGTCATGCTTGGCTCAAGGAGAGCCTTCAACCGTAACGGCCAAGTAGAAGGAGGTAGTGGATAGCAAATTCGCATCCATTGAAGAGAACTGAACATGGGTTCTGGTGGACAGGTCCCCAAACTCGCACGTGGTGGGGTCAAAATGGGTACTCTGGAAAACGTTAAGGCAGGATGGTACTCTCGACAAGTACAAGGCAAGAATGGAGGCGAAGGGGTTTTCCTTGTGTGCAGGCTCAGAGTACAAGGAGACCTTCGTGCCTGTTGTCACCTTCGCCTCCATCAGATCCATGTTGGGCATTGCTGCTTCAAAAGATCTGGAGGTCCACCAGATGGATGTCAAGACAGCTTTCCTCTACGGAAAGCTAGACAAAGAAGTGCTGATGGAAGTGCCCGAGGGAGTGAAAGCTCCAGAAGGCAAGGTTTGCAAACTGGTCAAAGCACTTTACGGGCTGAAACAGGCCCCATGGATGTGGTATAAGGAGATGGACGGCTTCATGGCCGGACTCTCCTTCACGCACTGCCAGAATGACCCTAGTGTCTATGTACGAGAGGATGAGTAAGGCTTAATGCTGGTTGTACTGTACGTGGATGACCTGATGATCTGCTCGTCATCAGTCGAGGTATTGAATAAGCTGAAGACAGATCTTAGCAATAGGTTCAAGATGAAGGACATGGGTCCGCTCGAGTTCTACCTCGAGATAGCTGTCCACCGCAATCAGGCAGCAAGCACCATCGAGCTGAACAAGACCAAGTACATCATGGAGGTCCTCAAGCCCAACAACATGGAGGATTTGAAGTCCATCAGCATACCCATGACAACAGACATCAAGCTCTCCTCCTCCATGAGCCCCAGTGTGGAAGCAGAACGGCGTGAGATGGAGAACATTCCCTACAAGTCTGCTGTTGGCAGCCTCATGTATACCATGGTAGGAATACGCCCTGATATTTGGTATGTTGTGGGACAAGTGAGCACGTTTGTGGCCAATCCAGGACCACAGTACTGGCAAGCAGTCAAGCACATCATGCACTATCTACTGAAGACCCGACACATGGGACTCCAGTTTGGAGGCCAAGAAGGATCTAATCCGCTGCTGCTGGTGAGCTACATAGACGCGGACAGGGGAGGAAGAATCGATCACAGAAAGTCCACCTCGGTCTTTGTGTGCCTCTTGAACGGTAGTGCAGTTGTTGGATCAAGAGGAGAGAGGGAGCCTTGGAGCAGCGAGCATGTGGGACTAAAAGGGCATCACTCGTGCTGAAGAATGGTTGTTGAATCACTCAAAATGATGGAGTACATATAGAGCTAGAGCTTGGGTAAGTCAGCCCTCTCACAAGCCACACCACTTAGCCATGGAGGCTAAGGCTCACACAATAGAGTCCACAATCTCACACAAGGGAGAAAATCAGCCCAACAATCAGGCTAACCAGTCACACACAACCTAGAGAGCTAGAGAATGCTCTCATGGCACACTCCAAGTGGTCACATCACCCACAAACCCATGGAGAATCGCCATGTGTCCATGGCTAGCACACAAGGATCTTACCTAACCTAAAAAGTAAGGAGAGGTACGTTTATCCTAGTCAACACACTCTGACAAGGCAATCCTAAGACCAAGGACCTTTTTGGATATTTCTCCCATCAGGTCTTGATCCTGGACCTCTTGCCATTTTCTTTTCTCAGGCTAAGGCATGGAGCCATCGCCCATGGCCACCCAGACATCGGCGATCCATGACCCCCGAAACTTCAAAAAATCATATCTCCCAATCCGATCGTTGGATCGGCCTTAAACTTGGACTATAGATAATTTGCCACCTGATCTTTCCAATGGAGAAGACGGATTGACGATCGGAGCAGGCATCTGGAAATTTCCTGGAACTTGCTCCTGTGGACCTGAAACTGAGCCGGACGGCTCCTTTCCTAACAATCTCCCACTTTGCCGTAGTCAGAGTGGGCTGAGTCCACATGCCTTCATGCAAAACTGCTGCTTCTCACGGGTCACTCGCTTAGTGCAGAAATCAGCGACCTGCCTGCTGGTTGGAGTAAACTCCAGCTTGATAGCACCCTCCTGCACCATGTGCCTGCTGAAATGATATGCGATGTCAATGTGCTTCGTGCGTGCATGGTGCGTGCATGGTGCTCAGGATTCTTGGCGAGTGCGATTGCGCTCTGGTTGTCGACGCGCACACGAACTGGAACTGCTACACTCCCACTCATCTCCGCCATGAGATGCTGGAGCCAAACTGCTTCCTTCACTCCAAAGCTGAGAGAGACGTACTCAGCTTCTGTGCTCGAGGTGGCCACGACCACCTGTCGCTTGCTACACCAGCTGATGGCACCTCCATTCATGAGAAACACATGTCCATAGATGGACTTGCGGGTCTCAGGATTTGAAGCCCAATCTGCATCTGTGTAGCCGATAATGCTGTTGTCGTTGCCGTTGTAGGTGATGCCGACGTTGATGGTTCCAGCAAGGTAGTGGAATATTCGCTTCACTGCCTTCTGGTGCTCCGGTCTGGGATTAGCCATGTGCTGGCTCATAGCGCTCACAGCCTGTGCGAGGTCAGGCCTGGTTGCCACCATCAGGTACATGAGACTGCCGATGGCGCTCTGGTACTTCTGCCGCTCAGCTGCATCTGCTTCTCCACTGAAGCTCACGAGGAACTGCCGCGTCTCCAGCGGCGTGCCGATGGGTTTGGCCTCTGCCATGCCGAACCGCTACAGGCGTCCTTGATGTAGTGACTTTGCTGTAGCGAGAGAGAGCGTGATTTGCGGTCACGCATGATCTAGATGCCGAGGAAGTATGACGCCTCCCCGAGATCAGACATCTGGAAGCGCTCCTGCATCGCCTCCTTGAACTCCTGTAGTGCAGACATGCTGTTGGAAAGGAGGAGCATGTCATCCACATAGACAATGATGATGAGGATCTCATGCTCATGCTGCCAGCGATACACGCTGTAGTCACACTCGCTGCGCTCAAACCCCATGCACTGCAACGCCGCATCCAATTTCTGGTTCCAAGCACGCGACGCTTGCTTGAGGCCGTACAGCGACTTCTGCAGCTTGCANTCCTTGAACTCCTGCAGTGCAGACATGCTGTTGGAAAGGAGGAGCATGTCATCCACATAGACAATGATGATGAGGATCTCATGCTCATGCTGCCAGCGATACACGCTGTAGTCACACTCGCTGCGCTCAAACCCCATGCACTGCAACGCCGCATCCAATTTCTGGTTCCAAGCACGCGACGCTTGCTTGAGGCCGTACAGCGACTTCTGCAGCTTGCAAACCAGGTGCTCCTGGCCATCCATGACGAACCCCTCCGGCTGCTCCATGTAGATCTCCTCCTCCAAGTCACCATTCAAGCATGCCGTCTTGACATCCATGTGGTGAACCTCGAAATCCTCAGACTTTGCAACAGGGGCAAAAGTTTCTGTGTAATCCTCAGACTTTGCAACAGGGGCAAAAGTTTCTGTGTAGTCGATAACCTGAGAGAGGAGTGTACGCATAAAGGCAAACTTTGCAACAGGGGCAAAAGTTTCTGTGTTGTCGATACCCTCCTGCTGCGAGTAGCCCTTGGCGACCAGCCTCGCCTTGTTCTTTTCCAGGTTACCATCTGCTCCCCGCTTCTTCTTGAACCCACTTACATTTGATCACCTTACGCCCAGGTAGATGCTCAGTCAGCTCCCACGTGCCATTGTCCAGCTGCGACTGTATCTCCTGCTGCACGGCTTGCGTCCAATCTGCTGCGTCCGGTGCAGTCATGGCCTCCTTGTATGACGTTAGCTCATCTGAATCTTCTACAACTACGACATTCATCTGTTCTGGTTTCTGCAGCATCCAGAAATGGCCACGCTCACCAGGCTTGTAACGCACCCTAAGAGGGTACCTGCGACCTGGTGCTCGAGTGTTAGCGGGCGGCTGGCGCGGTGCTGCTGGTACAACTGCTGCTGTTGGTGGTGCTACATCTCCCTCTTCTGCTTCTGCCGATGAGGCTGCTGTATCTGCTGCATCTGACATGGGAGAGTAGAGTGATTCTCCCACTGTCACAGTAGAGGAAGGATTGGGAGAGACTGGGTCAGGAAGGATTTCTGCTCCCACTGTCTCGTCAGTTGCTCGTTCTGTTGCCTCTTCACAGATAATGTTGGTGCCGATGACGTTGCTCTTGTTGAAGACTACATCCCTGGAGATGATGACGTGGCCTGTATCCCTCTCGTAGAGGCGATAGGCCTTGCTTGCCATGTCGTAGCCAATCATCAGCATCTGCGCACTCTTTGTGTCCCATTTCTGCCGCTTCTCCTTGGGCACGTGCATGTACGCTAGGCTGCCAAATGCTCGGAGATGACCCACGCTCGGTTTCTTGCCGAACCACGCCTCGTACGGCGTCATCTGCTCCAGCGCCTTTGTTGGACTGCGGTTCTTGATGTAGACCACAGTGCTCACGGCTTCAGCCCAGAAGTCGTAGGTCAGCCGAGCCGCGTGCAGCATGGAGCGCGCCGACTCCACAATGGTACGGTTGGCGCGTTCTGCTACACC
>SZWC01014007.1:5397-19711 GCA_023375785.1 Penium margaritaceum
GGGAGAGAGAGAGAGAGAGAGAGAGAGAGAGAGAAAGAGAGAGAGGAAGAGAGAGAGGGGGAGGGAGAGAGAGAGAGATAGAGAGAGAGAGGGAGAGAGACAGAGAGAGATAGAGGGGGAGAGAGAGAGGGAGGGAGAGAGAGAGAGAGAGAGAGAGAGAGAGAGAAGAGAGGGAGAGGGGGAGAGATAGAGAAAGAGATAGAGAGGTGGGGGGGACATGATGAGGAGATCATGCCTCTTGATGACACCTTACCATGTAACAATCATTTTAACCATTGCAGCCTGCATAACTGAAGGATGTGGTGAACATTTTTTTTCTGCGTCATGTCTCTCGGCTGAGATGAGATACTGCTGAGCATGTGAGACACACCTGGTTGATTTTTCCTGCATGCACATTCATGTTACTTCTTTGCTGCATGCCTCCAATCCTTCTGTGAGGGAAACTTTCTGTTGTAACTTTGTTTTGCAGTTCCTATCAGAACTCCTATCAAAAGAAACGTATCCATTTTGATAGGTCTGCTACATCTCTTACTCCACAGTGTTTACTCTCACGTCATTGCACCGTGATTTGCAGAGCGACACCTGCATGAATGTTGCAAAACTTTTTGGCCTCACAAGAGGCTATGAGGATCTGGAATCCCTGAACCCTTGGCTGCAGTGTAATTTTGCTCCAGCGGTCAGCCCGGGGATGCAGGTGAGTAGTGCAAGAACAAGAGAAGACAGTAGCAAGTTTGGATTCCATTGTGGAGGCATGTCGGGTGAGACTGATTCTCAGTTTTTTTTTAGGAATAGTCAGCTACGCCACCCTAGTGGTACTCCGTCCACCCACGTGGGCCACCAAGGTGAGTTTTTCCACATCTGGACCCAAACCCTGGCTTTGTCCAAATCAGGACGTAATCCAAGGGAACTTTGCCAGAGGTGGACGTGAACCATGGCCTCCAATCTAGGAGTCTGCCCTCATACCATTGGGATTGGTGAAGTGGATCACAAAGGTATGAAACATTGTTTGTGCATCCTTTGCAGCGGGGGGTTTGTCATTTGTCTGAGTATGATTCTTGAATGGTACCCTCTTTCTTTTCCTGTCATTACGTCTTGGCAAGAATTGAAATTCTTTTGAGCCCTTCAATGATCGCTATTTCTTTTTGTATGATTATCTTCCTTGTCTTGTGTACCATTGCCTCAAAGGTATCTTCTTGCATTGAAAAACATCACAATCTATCGATGCTAGCAGAAGAAACCGTCGACAACAGTCCTCTCCATTTGGACACGAGTGCTGTCAAGGGTTTCTCTTTAGGAGGGGTGACACTTGTGCATGCGCCAAAATTTTGACGGAAGACGTCAGTGCCAACAAGTATTTTGGGGCACTGATTCTCGTTTCTGGTAGGACATATGTACGTGGAAGAAGAGAGCAACAGGTTTCAGGGCAGAGGAAACAGAAACCAGAAGAGGAAATGGCCCCCTTTCTCCTCCAGGATGCATTGTAGATTACATCTGAAAAAGAAAGAGGGCCCATGGGTGAATATCTTTGCTCTGAGACCATACGGTCCTCATACAGCAACACTTCCTGCCCTCCATTTTCCAGGCTGAAGTTATGGATGCCTGTGCATTACTACCAGATTCCTGCAAGGAAGAGCCGTTGGCCGAAGAGGGTCATTGTGTGAGCAGACCGACCCGGCTGATCCTCTGCCATACGCAGACTTCGTCCTCTCTCCAGGAACATTGGCTACCAGCCTACACGTGAACCTGCAACAGTCTGGAACCGGCCCACTTAAGTTGTCCCACCACCGTTTGTGGTATTCTCCATCAGTGCTTCCACATCTGGCAAGGCATTACTCTAATCCCTCAGCTGATGGGCCTGAACATCCTCTGTGGTAACCTCGACCGCCCAAACAATGTCCTTTACCATGCCAGGGAGAATGAGATCTGTGCTGAGATCCCCCACAAGTCCCTGCGGCATTGGGAGCAGATGTGATCCCAAGCACTCTTTGCTAACTCTTCGCAGATGGTGCGGTCACTACTAAAAAGTGGCCAGACCCTGCGTTCTGCGTAATCTCTGCGTGCAGTAGCACGTTTACCCCCTGTTTCTCAAGGATCCCGTGAGGCAGGCCCAATGCAGTTCATCCTTCACCATGGAAGTAGCCCTGAGCTGGAGAGGGGCCTCCCAAATCCTTCTGCGCCATATGTGATCAATCATCCCAAAATTCTACACTTTCAAAAATTGTACACTCCCAAACATGTGCACAGAAAAGTGTACTGGGAGTGGAACCAATAAGTGAAGATGGATCATGAACCGAAACTGCTCTGTATCATAGGAGAATCAAACTTTTATTTTTGCGCCAGACACGGACGTATCTGTGGGTGCTAGTGTCATACACTCATTATTGTGAATGTTTAAAACCTCATCAATGCATGACGGCTCGTCGGTTCGCTGCGTCTGTCCCCAGTGAGGGTTCGTCGGAGATGGGGGGGTGTGTGTGAACGGCGGACAGGCCGCGCGAGGAGATTGTGCGGTGGGGAGGAGGGGAGCACAGCACAGCAGGATGCGTGTGCAGCCGGTGCGTGCCTGTGAGTGGCAGTCAAGCGGGCATGGCTGCGGGCGGCCATGCCAATGATGCCACCGCTGCAGCAGCCGCAGGGTCACACGCTGCTGCTGCCAATGCTGGCAATCGTGTTGACGGCGCTCGCTCGCGTGAGGGCAAACGCTCTGTGGCGAAAAAATCGAAAGCGGAGCCGCGGGGGGAGGCGGTGATGGAGACGCCCAAGAGCTGCCGCGAGGTGGCTGACGCGCTGGCGCGGTGCACGCGGCAGCGCCGTGGAGCGGAGAGAGACGTCGTGTGCTGGCCCCTGGGTCGGCGTCTCGCACAGTGCTTGATTCAGGAGGTCTGCAACTCGGAGGTGGAGCGAGTCCAATGGTTATGCAGCAGCAGCGGCACCCATGCGAAGCGCCAAGCATGCGCAAACGCGCAGAACAATCTGGCGATGTGCCTGCAATCTCAGCAGCTAGAGTGACGGTTCTTTGGGCAGGCCGCCTTGTGTCTCCACCTTCCAAGGGAAAGAGTTGTTTGGTATAAAAAAAAAACTCATCAATTCAAGAATGTTCCACCTGATAAAATACTTCTAGAGTGTATCTACTTAGGTTTGTCAACTACACCATTATGCGCTGCCCAACATGTTGCTTGCAAGAATATAGAAGAAGGGTTGTGCTATGTTTCTCCATCCCTCTCATCATCTGAAGGTGCTTACAGTGGAAGGAAGGGAAAAAAAATTAGTAGAGCACTACCTCATGGCTTCCAAGGAAGGCAGGGTATCAATGACAAGAGCGACTAGCTTCTCTAGTTCCTCTAATGAAAAAGAACATTGAAGCCCTTGGATGGAGCCAGTACGACCATAGATTGGTGCAATGGAGCAGACATAAGCAAGGTGTGCCCTTGGCTCTGCCCAACAGAGACCCAAACCACGGGACTTGCCTGAAGCCAAAGGGCCACTCCCTGGGACCCAACAGCACAGCACCTGAGCACCATCTAGTCAGAAACCTCTGGGAACAGCACGCTGCCAAACGTTTCCACCTCAACTAGCCACTTGATGCGCTGCAAAGAAACAATGAAGGATGCGGTGAGCTTCTAATAAAGCTCTCATCCCCACCACTGTTGCAGTGCCTCCAGAGAGGGAAGGCTAAAAATGACCAAAGCTAGCAGCTCCTCCATGTGCTCCTCCCACAGAGTACACAACAACTCCATCTGTCTAGGCTCTGGGAAGAAAAATCCAAAGAGGTGAACAAGACAGTGGAGCAGGGTTGCAGAGGAGCATGTGTATGCAAGGTGTGCTCTTGGTGCAGCTGCAAAAAGGTCCATGCTCCCCATGTCAAATGCCAACTACGCCTGGACCATCGCCAGCCTCTGCAGAGGACCTGTCTGGGAGTCCGTGGGGGCCTCCACCACCCCAAGGATCCCCAAAAGAGCATTCCAAACGGCTGATTAAGACCTTTGCAAGACCGTTAGCCACTCTGGAACAGGAGGAGTGCGCATACCCAAAAGTGGGCCCAAGGCACGATGCATAGGCAAAGCATCATCACGGCCGACTGCGGATCCTCCAACTGCAGCACGACCTGAAGCTCCTGGGTCTGCCCCAGTGGCTCCAGGGTGGTGTTGGAGCCGCTGGCCCAGCGCAAGGGTTCAAAAACACCACCATGGTATAGGGTGTCCTCAACCTTGCCCATGGGGGGCTGCCGGCTTCATGGTAACGTGAACCGCCATTCGTGTACTTATGCAAGAAAATTTTATCATCAACATGCAAAATGAGTTCTCTTTCTCTCATGCGTCACATTCCAGATCTGTGTACGGCGCAGTGACGCGGCGTTATCACTTCCCAACTGCACGTGGTACTACACAGCACAAGAGGATGACACGTGCAAGACAATTTGGGACAGGAATGGCTTGAATGCAACAACTTTCTACATGCTCAATCCAGGAATCTACTGTGACAATCTGCAGCGTGCTAAATCTGGTGCCTTTTCTGGACAACAGGCAAGTGCAAGACATGCCTCAGAATGAACCCTGCCCGCTCCCCCATGCACCTGTCCAAGCTGCCCCAGCCAAACTGTGTGCCCACCATTCTACTTTTGAGAGTACTGGTTGTCCACTAAACAGTCATGATTGTTCTGTGGGATGTTGTACAAAGTCTCCAATTCAGTGGACAGACCCCCTCCCCTCCCCCCCTCCCCCACCCTTGCATTCTGTACATTCACAATAGCTTGTTGGTGGCAGTTCATCATGCTCATTTTCTGGCTATAATTGAGGGAATTCCTGATGACCTCTCGCGATGGTTTTGTGACTGATGAAATTTCATCTATTTGGTTTGTATACCAGCAGCATTGGTGAGGCACACAATGCAATGCTCTGGCTGAATTTCTGTTTTTTTTCCATGCAAGTGAGCCTTTACTATGCTTCATCAGATTACAGAGGCATGTTTTGAGCCTTCCTCCAGATTTTTGGAGGCAAAAAAAGTCATGGATCTTCTCTTCCCTGAAACCTCCACCACCTCATGGAATGTTCAACCCATGACACCATATTCTCATGAAGCTGCTCATCATGTTGCGTATCTGTTACATTCTTTTTATGTGCAACGATGCTCCTGCTTTTACAGGTATGCATTGCAGCTAGCACCACAGCATTCACGCAGTGTGTGGCAGGGAGTTCCCCTCGCACTCTAGTCAGTGGCGACAACTGTCTCAACCTTCTTGCACAGTTCTTCAGAACTAGGGCAAGAATGGCGAAGCTGAACAACGGTCTTCAGTGTTCTAAACAAAGCCTGGTTGTTGGAAAGACAATCTGTGTTCCAGATTCTGCACTTCAGAGGGCACCTCCACCCAAACTTAAGAAGGCAAAGTTGTCTCCATAACATGCATTCCGCCAAATGGGACCATCTTGTACACATCACCAAACTTTCTAGGTAGAATGATTTTTTTCTTGGCTACACCTCCCCAACCTCCACAGTTGTCACACCTTGATCTGTACTACCTACTCATGCAGAGCCTAAACCATTGGAGGTTTGATGGCATTTTGTAGTGGTCAGACGCACTTCAGAAGAGTGTTTAAGGATGGTCAATGCATTTGGTGAAGTTGTTTGTTTTTGCACGACAGAATCCATTCTCCATACCAGAATGGAAGACAGTTCACTTTCTGTGTTACCGTAGAGGTTGATTTGCACTCTTTTCAATACTGAAATTCCACAAAGTGATCCTGAGCAGAAACAAAAGCATGTTGTTCTCGTTAATGTGAACTTTTCTTCTTTGTATCTAGACTGTTGCAGTATCCATTAGTATTCATAGTGTTAAACCCTCCGTCCTTTGCATTTTCCCTCTGACCCGTAGGAGCTCTTGGCCAATGAGATGGCTTTCAGAATTGTTTGGTTTTATGTGAAACCACCCCACACGTTTTCACAAGACGTGTGGTAAGAATTATGTGGATTATGAAGAAAGCAGATGTGGTTCATTAAGCCAAGTTACCCCAGATAAACCCTCAAGGGTACATATCTTCAATGCAACCACATTTTTTCTACTTCTAGGTAACCAATGGAGGGCAATTTTAAAGAGGGACAACTGTATCGTTGGCAGGGTAGTGCACCATGCACTGGATGTTTTGAAACAGGCAGGTCTTGCAAAGACGGTCTGTTAAAGCACATTGGAATCTGGGTATGGACACACAGGTGGTGTTGGGTCCTTTTCATTTATTCGTTTTGAGCCTTTTGCATTCAATATCGGATCACCAATGATTATCCTATTATGCATAATACCCATCATTGCATGGTAGGATACTCAATCATTGGTGAACCTTGCCAAACATCTCGTGGATTGCAGCATTGAATCCCTTCATGTTTGACATAGAACTTTGCTTGATCCCATTGATTGTGGGGTAAGTTATGAACATCCAAAGTGGACTGGTGCGAGGGAGAGCTAAATTATGGAAACTGGGGCAGCCCGCAAGGAGGTGATCAGGCTCACTAAGAGCCGCCTAGGCAGGACCAACTGTTTGTGAGAAGGGGTTACAGGTTGCACAGACAGAAACTACGAAAGCAAATGTAGGTTTGCAGAGGACGCGAATGTCTGAATCGACTCTTGAGTGAGAAAGTACATTGTCACAGCTTTCTAACAAGCCCTTATATGCCTCATTTGGCCTAGGGAGCACTGAGATACACTCTTTCAAAGTCTACCCTTTAGCACACTCTCCTAGCCTAGCGGGATGAGCGGCCGTCACCTTATCATACAAGAGAATTATGTCTCACACCACTTGGACGACCAACAATCATGGTCTGCACCTTCCTTAAAGTCTCTTGGAGGTCCTCTAGCCACCTTTTCTCCTTGAAGGCCGCTCTCAGCCGTCCTGGCCAATAATCCTGCCGCCTTTTGAGCTCAAAGTGCTCAGGTCCTCACTTGAACCCGACCCATCATCTCCAAACTTTGGAAATCCATATCTCACTCAAACGGACTCCGTATTGAGTTCTGTAAAGTGCGTTGCAACCTATGAAACATCCCCTATGCAACTGTCATGCCAGATGATTTCTATCGAGCAACTTATTTTTTTCACTTTCTGGCACTCTCATATCCATCATTCTTCCACTTTGCGACAGTAAAAATCACACAAATCCGCACTGTCCCCTCACATGCTGAAAGCGGTGCGCTGCCAGCGGCTTGGCAAGAAGTCTACCAGCATCATGCTTGAAGGGCAGAGTTTGATCTGCACCACCTTCTTTGCCACGAGCTCGCGGATGAAGTGGTACCGCAAGCCGATGTGCTTGGTGCAGGCCTGAAACTCGGCGTTCTTTGTAAGAGAAATGGCGCTTATGTTGTCACAGTAGATGGTGGTGGCTGTGGTCTGCTGCTGTCCAAGGCTTGCTAGCAGCTCACGCAGCCACACAGCTTCCTTTGCTGCTTCACTTAGGGCGATGTACTCTGCACCGGTGGAGGAGAGGGAAACGCACTCTTGCTTCTTGCTCCTCCAACTAATTGCACCTCCCCCGAGCACAAACACAAACTCACTGGTTGACCTCATTGTGTCCAGGCTCCTACTGCTGCTGTCAAGGTAGCGTAGCACGCGCTTGACCGCCTCCCAATGCGGCACGCGCGGATTCGCGCAAAACTTGCATAACACTCCCACTGCTTGGCTGATGTCAAGACACGTGCCAACTGCTGCATACATGAGGCTTTCAACTGCTGCTGGGTACCGCACTGCATCCATGCGGCTGCTCTTTTGTATGCCGCGGGGAGTCTGCATCATGCTCAGATTCGCTCCCACTTCCGGTGGTGTTGTTGCTTTGCGTGCTTCTGCCATGTTGAAGTGCTTGATTATGTCACTCACGTACGTTCTCTGTGACAACTCCAAAGTCTGCTATTGCCGGTCGCGCTTGACCTACAAGGCAAGGTAGTAACTGAGCTCGCCCATGTCTTTCATGTCGAACCTGGCAGCAAGGGACTGCTTCAAATCGTCCAAAAGAGACTTGGAGTCAGATGCAATAAGCAGGTCATCAACATAGAGCAAGATGATGATCTGGTTTGCCTCTTGTGTGCGCCCATAGACAGCATGGTCTCCTTCAGTGTGCACAAAGCCAAGGCTAGCTAGCTGCTCATCCATCTTGTGGTACCATGCTCGTGGGGATTGCTTTAGGCCGTAGAGGGCCTTCACAAGCTTGCACACCAAACCTTCCTTCCCTTCCACGACATACCCCTCCGACTTCTCCATGTACACATTCTCCTCAAGGTCACCATTTAGAAGTGCACACGTCACATCCATTTGGTGCACCTCCTAGTCCAAAGCAATAGCAAGAGCGGGGGTCGCTTGGATGGATGGGAACTTAGCGACAAGTGCAAATGTCTCATTGTAATCCACACCCTCAGCTTGTGCATACCCCTTTACAACCAGCCGTGCTTTGTACCTGAGAACCTTACCACCCGCACCACGCTTGCGCCTGAAGATCCATTGGCATCCGATCACCCGGCTGCCGCGTGGAGCCTCCTCGAGAGTCCAGGTGCCGTTTTTCATGAGCGCACCATACTCCTCATCTGCTGCGCCACGCCAATCTGCCGCCTTGGCGCTGTGCATGGCTTCAGCAAATGTGGCAGGGTCATCGGTGACTGTGAAGAAGAGAAGCTTGAGGTCAGACGACTCCCTTGGTGGTGGAACGGTGTGATGGAAACTTGGCAGCCCTCAGGGAGGTGATCACACTCACTAAGAGCCGCCTAGGCAGGACCAACTATTTGTGAGAGGGAGTTGCAGATTGCACAGACAGAAATTACGGAAGCAAATGTAGGTCTGCAGAGAATGTGAATGTCTAAATCAGCACCTGAGGGAGAAAGTACATTAGCACAGCTTTCTAACAAGCCTAAGTACGCCTCATTTGGCACATGGAGCTGGAAGAACCACTCTGTCAAAGTTCACCTCCTAGCACATTCCTAGCCTAGCAGGATGAGCGGCAATCACACTCTCACACAAGAGAATTACCATCCCTGCCATGTGCACAACCAATAATCTTGATGGGGACCTTCCTTGAAGCTCCCTGAAGGTCCTCCTGCCGCCTTTCTACGCTGAAGGCCGCTGCAAACCTCCTTGGCCAATAGTTGTGGCCGTCATTGGTGCTGGTAGTGCAGGAGCCATCACATGAACCAGACCCATCGCCACCAAACCTTGAAAATCCATATCTCCCTCAAATGGACTCCGAATCCAGTTCCGTGAAGTGCTACAGAACCAGAAAAACATCCTCTACTCACTTTTGTGACCTGAGGATTTTCATCGAGCAACCCACTTTGGTCACGTTTTCTTGGCACCCCATATCCAACATTCTCCCACTTTGCGAGAATAAAAATCACACAAGTCCACACTGTCCCCTCAGCTGCTCAAAGCGGTGTGCTGCCAGCGGCTTGGTCAGGAATTCTGCCAGCATCATGCTTGAAGGGTAGAACTTGATCTGCACCGCGTTCTTTGCCACAAGTTCGCAGATGAAGTGATATCACAAGTCAATGTGCTTGGTGCGGGCGTGAAACTCTGCGTTCTTGGTCAGAGCAATGGCTCTCATGTTGTCACAGTACATTGTAGTTGCTGTGGTTTGCTGCTGTCCAAGGCTTGCTAGGAGCTCACGCAGCCACACCGCTTCCTTTGCTGGTTCACTCAAGGCGATGTACTCAGCTTCGGTGGAGGAGAGGGCGACGTACTCTTGCTTCTTGCTCCTCCAACTGATTGCACCTCCCCCGAGTACAAACACGAACCCACTGGTCGACCTCCTAGTGTCCAGGTCACCTCCCCAATCTGCGTCAGTGTAGCTGATGAGGATGGGGCTGCTGCTGCCGTTAAAAGTGAGGCAAAGGCTACTGCCACTGTCGAGGTAGCGCAGCACGCGCTTCCCAATGCGGCATGCCCGGATTCGCGCAAAGCTTAATGAGCACTCCCACTGCTTGGCTGATGTCGAGGCGCGTGCCGACTGCAACGTACATGAGGCTCCCAACTGCTGCTTGATACAGCACTGCTTCTGTGCGGCTGCTCTCTTGCATGCCGTGGGGAGTCTGCGTCATACTCAGCTTTGCTCCCACTTCGAGTGGTGTCGCTGCTTTGCGCGCTCCTGCCATGTTGAAGCGCTTGACGATGTCGCTCACGTACGTGCTCTGCGACAACTCCAAAGTCTGCTGCTGCCGGTCGTGCTTGACCTGAAGGCTAAGGTAGTAGCTAAGCTCTCCCATGTCTTTAATGTCGAACCTGGCAGCAAGGGACTGCTTCACATTGTCCAAAAGAGACTTGGAGTCAGATGCAATGAGCAGATCATCAACATAGAGCAAGATGATGATCTGGTTTGCTTCTTGTGTGCGCCCATACACAGCATGGTCTGCTTCACTGCGCACAAAGCAAAGGCTAGCCAGCTGCTCATCCATCTTGTGGTATCGTGCTTGCGGGGCTTGCTTCAGGCCGTAGAGGGCCTTCACAAGCTTGCACACCAAACCTTCCTTCCCTTCCACGACATACCCCTCCGGCTGCTCCATGTACACATCCTCCTCAAGGTCACCATTTTGAAATGCACACGTCACATCCATTTGGTGCACCTCCCAGTGCATAGCAGCAGCAAGAGCGAGGATCGCTCGCATGGATGGGAACTTAGTGACAGGTGCAAATGTCTCATTGTAATCCACACCCTCCGTC
The DNA here is from genome assembly GCA_023375785.1 of Penium margaritaceum. Taxonomy (NCBI): domain Eukaryota; kingdom Viridiplantae; phylum Streptophyta; class Zygnematophyceae; order Desmidiales; family Peniaceae; genus Penium; species Penium margaritaceum. The sequence continues at coordinate 16,074 of SZWC01014007.1, forward strand.
TGCGCATACCCCTTTGCAACCAGCCGTGCTTTGTACCTGAGAATCTTACCATCCGCACCATGCTTGCGCCTGAAGATCCACCGGCATCCGATCACCTAGCTGCCGTGTGGAGCCTCCTCGAGAATCCAAGTGCCGTTCTTCATGAGTGCATCATACTCCTCATCTGCTGCGCCACGCCAATCTGCCACCTCAGCGCTGTGCATGGCTTCAACAAATGTGGCTGGGTCATCGGTGACTGTGCGGAAGAGAAGTTTGAGATCGGACGACTCCGTTGGTGGTGGAACGGTGCATACGTTCACCAGCTCCTCCAGCGGCCTCTGCTTGTTTGCAAGGCACTGGGATCGCCTCAGTGGCTCCCCACTGTCCTTTGCACCTTTGTTGAGACGTGTGGACCGTTGTGGCAGCTGCTCTGCATTGCTTTGCTGCTCCTCCTCATCAGATTCCGCTGCCAGCTCCTTCTCACCTCCCTCCACCTCCTTGTCGTTGCCGTTGTCACCGCCATCTTCTGCACCGCCCTCTTCTGCTATCGGTACTTCTCGCACTTCTGGTACAATTGCGGGAGCAAGTGGAACTACCGACATAGGGCTCCAAGTCCAGCCCTTCAAGTCCTCTTGAAAGACAACGTCACGGCTGCGGATGATCTTGCGAGCAGCAAGGTTGTAGAGGCGGTATCCCATGGTGTCGTAGCCAAGGAAGGCGGCCTTCACTGACTTTGCGTCCAGCTTGTTACGGCTGCCGGTAGGCACGTGCACGAATGCGCCACACCCGAAGACTTTCAGGTTCATCACTGTTGGCTTGCGTCCCGTCCACGCCTCCTCCGGTGTCATCAGCGCCACGGAGCGTGGGACTCCGGTTTTTCAGGTACATGGCAGTGTTGACCACTTCCATCCAAAAGGTTGGTGGGAGCTCCGCGTCTTGGAGCATGTTGCAAACACGCTCCATGAGTGTGCGGTTCGCACGTTCAGCCACGCCGTTCAGCTGCGGTGTTCCAGGTGGGGTGACCTCATGCTTGATCCCGCGACGCTTGAGGTAAGTGCGGAAGTCGTTGGAGAGGTACTCTCCTCCATCAGCTTTTTGATAGTGCCATTAGAAGGATCATGACATGCATGTTGGAGTCAAAATTCCATTCCATTTGCTAAATCTCTTGCAGCACTTAGTCGAATGACTGTAAAAAAACGAGTATCGATTCTCCTTCGCTCACCCTCATCAACATCAACCTTTGGAAGATGAAGAGTCAGTTTGCTAGTGCGTTCAATTGACGCACGCGTGAGAGCTTTGCGTAGGCCTTGGCAGCCAACTTGCATCTTGTGATGTGGGAGTGTTGAGTCTCATTGATGGAAGTCACGAGAATGGCGAGAGCCATGTTGTTCTTCAACGTCCATGGAGCAAGGTCAGCAGCATACGTCGTAACCATCGCATCAGCGGGTGCTGTCTAAGTCTGTTTAAGGATGTGGAGGTAGCCATGCATGTTCATGACAATCTCAAACTGCCATTTCCACAAGGGAAAACCTGTCCCCGTGAATTTGGACATACCCGACTCAAGCTGGGCTTGAGTCGGATCTGCCATTTTTGGCGGTTGCTTGTCTTCTCTGCTTCGCTGCTACTCTACTTCGTTGAGGCCAATGAGGTTGATGAGGCTGCTGACTAGAACCGTTGTCAAAAGGTGCAATTGGTTCTGTTGCATACCCCTCCCACCGATGATCGCCTCAGGCAATAGTGTTGTTGTGAGAGAACGGACTCGGGGTATTACCACCTTCAAAACAGGGGTATAGCTTAATATCGTTGGGACTCGAGGGTCTCGTCAAACATGGACAGAGCTGTTTCTCATCCCCTAGTCCGCCACATGCGCGCACCTTACCTGAAGAAGCCAATGGAGCAGATGGAGCTGTCCGATGTTCGTGTCCCCGTTGTACCTATGCGCACTAGAAGACCACGCGCTAGTCGGTCTTGGAAGCGTGTCTTAGAACCATAAGTGTGGGCCCATAACCCTTTGTTAATGCGCCGGATAGCAACGGTCTATAAAACCGGTTCCGACATGGAAGGCCGCCAACTGCTCTTGCTATTGCAACCAAGATAACGTATCACCCTCGAATGACGGATCCATACTTAAGGTTTGTTTGGTTTGCAACCTCACAAAGTCCGCATGCTGGTCTTTAGTCTCGACATTTGGTTGGACACTCTGTGAGGAGTCTCAAAGACAGTAACTGTAAATGGATGCATGCAAGGTACATGCTTTTGTACTTGCAGAGCTTTGCTGAAGCTTCTGCTTGTAGTGGCTCCACTAGAGCCAACCTCAACCTACAGGCCTACTTGGTGCGTCCTTAGACCGCCAAGTGTCATCCTCACGGCAGGCTCTAGTCAGCTTCTTAGTTTGTGGCACAAAGAAAATTGCAGCTTGTTGGCCTGAGGGTGAGTGTGCACCCTGGAGGGTCCCTAGCAGTGGCTGGTTCACACCACCAACTGTTTTTGGAGAGACTGAAACCGTGGAGGCAACTGGTTCCAAGGATGGCAGAAAATCTGGTCAGAGAGTGAGGCAATAGTTTTGGCCTCAATTGAATGGGAATTCACATTTGATCAAGGCTCACAAGCAGTTATATTTTATAGCCACTGATCTAAGCTTTCCAGAACACCAAAGCATGCCAGATTTGGAGCTTCCTAGCAGATTCTATGGCTTCTAGAGTACTCCTTGGTAGGCTGTCCTTTTCCCACCTAGGAAGGCATCCCTTCCCTCCTCTAGAAGCTTCTGCCCCTTCCTAGATTCCTCAGCCTGCTTCTAGTAGGAGGGAAGGTGTCCAGAAGACCAGGACACCTCTAGATGCCTTGTAGGACAAGTCATCCCTTCTAGAAGGTGTGCCACCTTCCTGGACCCTCACCTGGCCTTCTAGAAACTTAAAGAGGAACTCTAGAGGTTGAGCTAGCTTCCTGGCATCTATTTTCCACCTCCCTTGAGGCAGGGCAGAATTTCATCTTGTGGGACTTGAACCCGGGCCCCTGCCTCTAGAGGTGGACACCATTAACCACTAAGCCACGAAGGCTTGTCTTTTTTGTGTTCCTTTTTTGAGTCACTCCTGCCATGGTGAGGAGCATAATTCCAACAATCTCCCCCTTGCGCGTCACCCATGGCAGTTGTCCATGCTCAGCGTGCAACTCAAGAGGCTTGGGAAAGCCCAAGCTCCATACAAGTAGCATCATGCCTGTCCTTGGGTTGCGCCTTTGTCATGGCATCAGCAAGCATGTGCTTTGTGCCGCAATGCACAAGCACCACATCACCCTTTGCAACAAGGTCTCGTGCAAAGTGATGCCGGATCTCTATGTGCTTGGTCCTCCGGTGTAGCACAGGGTTCTTGGTCAGGCTGATGGCACTCATGTTGTCAACATTGAGTGCCGTTGGCTTCTTTTGCGGCACCCCAATCTCCTTGAGCAATCGCCGCAGCCATAGTGCCTCCTTTGCGGCTTCCGCGAGCGCAATATACTCCGCCTCAGTGCTGGATAGAGCCACACTGTCCTGCTTCCGGCTTGCCCAAGACACCGCTGCACCACCAAGCACAAAAACATAGCCTGATGTTGACTTGCGGTCATCAACGTCACCTGCCCAGTCAGCATCAGAGTAGCCAACCAACTCGAGGGAGTCAGTCCGC
>SZWC01014007.1:19846-48611 GCA_023375785.1 Penium margaritaceum
TGCAAAGCCGGCACACCTTCCCTTGCGGCGCATCCACCCCCTCTGGCACCTCCATGTAGACTTCCTTGTCCAGGTCGCCATTGAGGAACGCGGTTTTCACGTCCATTTGGTGGATTTCGTAGTCGCGTGCCGCTGCCACCGAGAGGATAGTACGGATGGAGGCAAACTTGGCAACTGGTGCAAAGGTCTCGTCGTAGTGCTCCCCTTTTCTCTGGGCATATCCTTTCGCCACCAGCCGCGCCTTGTACCGCTCCACCTTCCCCTCCTTTGTGAGCTTCTTCCGGAAGATCCACTTGGAGCCGATGATTTTCTCGCCCTCCGGCCGGTCAACCAGCTCCCAAGTGCCGTTCTCCTCGTGGGAGGCAAGCTCAGATTTTATTGCTCCCTCCCACTCAGCCCCATCCTTCCGCTGCAGTGCCTCCTTTACAGATTGAGGCTCCTCTTGCGTGAAGAAGGCTTGTGCAAACCCAGTCCAAGTGCCCTTATTGGCATCATACCTTTTTGTCCTTCTTCGCACACGGTTACTCGTGCGGGGCTCTTGAGGCGGTTGTTGTTGTTGCTGTCCCCTTTTGGCGCCATCCTCTCCAAGCGCCTGCTCCCCCTCTCTTGGAGACCTTGGAGACATCTGTTGACTCCCCACCTCCACGTCCATCTCCGGTGCTTCGGATTCCTCATCCGAACTGGCCGGAATAAAGTCTGCCGCTCGCCCATCCCTCAGGCGATGCTCTCCGGTTGGTGGTGATGCGAGGACGTCACCGTCATTCACGTCCTCCAGCGTCTCCCCCTCAAGGAGTGGCATCCACTCCCCCTTCTTGGAGAGACCTACCTCCTTGTCTATCCAACCACTTTTCTCGTCGAACGTGACGTCGCGACTCCGGACAATCTGCTGCCTCCTTGGGTCAAAGAGCCGATACGCCTTGCTTCCGCTCTCATATCCCAGGAAAATACACCGGCGGGTACGCGGGTCCAGCTTGTTCCGTCCCTCACGTGCCTGCACCATTGCATGTGCAACACAACCAAACGTGCGGAGGTGACCCACTGCCGGCTTCCTCCCGCTCCACACTTCTTGTGGCGTCTTCCATGCATTGCTCTCCTTGTCCTTCAGCGGCTTGGTCGGCATGAGATTCATGATGTACGCTGCTGTCCTTGCCGCTTCCGCCCAATACTGTTGTGTAAGGCCGGCGTCGCTCAACATGGATCGCACCATGTTAAGGATTGTACGATTCACTCTCTCTGCGACGCCATTCTGTTGTGGGGAGTGTGGAGTTGTTTTCTGCCACTCAATCCCCTTGCTCTTCATCCACCCAAGGCACCCCACATATTCACCGTCGTTGTCACTCCGGAACGCCTTCACCTTCAACTCTGTTTGCCGCTCCACATCAGCCACAAATTCTTGCATGCACGCAAGGACCTCACTCTTCCGCTTCATTGGGTAGAGGTAGAGTTTCCGGCTATGGTCATCGATGAAGGTGAGGAAGTAGCGAGCTCCGCCGATGGAGCTCTCAAGCGGTCCACACACATCTGTGTGTACCACGGCCAGTTTTGCCGATGCACGCGTCCCCTTGGCAACAAACGGCTGCCGAGTTGATTTGCCAATGATGCATGGCTCACACACGGTCTCCTTGGTTCCATCAAGGCCGCTGATTTGGAGACCCCGCACCACTTCCCTCTTAGCCATCTCCTTCACTGTTTGATGGAGAAATGTGGCAGAGTCGGCGGTGCCATAGGTCCAGGTCTCCTCCATCCTTCGTTGCAAGGTTGGCGGTGTTGGACCCCACCCGGCTGCTGAGGATCTTCGCACATAGCAGGTACAAATCGTCCTCCCTCTTGGCACGCACAATCACCTCACCTTTGCCCTCTTTGCGGATGACGGCCTCCTTCTTTGTGAAGAGCACCTCAAGTCCCTTGTCGGTAAGGCGGCTCACAGAGAGCAGGTTTGCCCCAATGTTAGGCATATGCAGCACATCGTAGATTGTGCTCGTGACAGATTTTCCATCTACAATTGACTCAATGCGGACGCTGCCCTCACCGGCGGCCACCTTTGTTTTTCCATTGGCCACCGTCCTACGTCTCTCCGAGGCGCCATAAGTGACAAATGCCGCCCTGTTGCATTGCGTGTGGCGGCCTGATCCGGAGTCGATGACGGCAACTCTCGGTTCCTTCAAGTTGGTGGAGTTGTACGCCATAAGGGCGTGCTCATCTTTTCTTTCCGCCCCGCTGCGACCGATCTGTTTTCTTCTCGGGACAGTTGCGCGCGTAGTGGCCCTCCTTGCCACAGTTGAAGCAGTCCCCCTTCTTGTCACCCTTCTTAGTGCCCTGTTTGGCACCCTTCCACTTGTTGCCGCGGCCTCCACTTTGAGGATGAACCGTGTAAGCTGAACTTGATGCCGCTGCACTCTCTCGACCGCCACGTCGCATCCACTCATTGCGCACGTACTCAGCAACCTTCAGGTACTTCAGCTCGTCGGAAGGCCAGCCACCAAGGACTGTGATCATGGGACTCCAACTGTCTGGCAAGGCCAGAAGGAGGATCATAGCTTGCAACTGAGAGTCGACCTCCCAACCCGTGGCCACGCACTCCGCTGTGAGGGACTCAATCTACTGCATGATCTCCATGATGTTGTCGCCTTCGTTGGCTCGGAGGTTGACGAGCCGTTTGAAGATGAAGAGCTGATTGGCAAGGTTGCTTGACTGGTAGATGGAGCAGAGTTTTGACCATGCGTCCGCGGCCAGGGTGCATCTTTGGATGTGCCCAAGTTGTGGTGGGCATAACGCGGACACAAGGAGCGCCAATGGCTTTTTGTTGCGCTTCTTGTATGCCTCCTTCACCTCAGCCGTTGCACTCTCCGGTGGAGCAGTCTCATCATATTTTACGAGCTCAAGCAGTCCCTTGTCGTCGAGGAAGACCTCAAACTGCCACCTCCACAAGGCAAAGCCTGTCCCATCAAACTTAAGGTTAGCGCGGCTGCTGTCTTGCTCGCTAGTTGCCATGTCTTGCTGTTGGGAGCGTGAAATCAAGCTGGCTTTGAACCCCTTAGAGGCGTGGGCCCATAACTCTTTGTTGGCCTGAGGGTGAGTGTGCACCTTGGAGGGTCCCTAGCAGTGGCTGGTTCACACCACCAACTGTTTTTGGAGAGACTGAAACCGTGGAGGCAACTGGTTCCAAGGATGGCAGAAAATCTGGTCAGAGAGTGAGGCAATAGTTTTGGCCTCAATTGAATGGGAATTAACACTTGATCAAGGCTCACAAGCAGTGGCATTTTATTGACACTGATCTAAGCTTTCCAGAACACCAAAGCATGCCAGATTTGGAGCTTCCTAGCAGATTCTATGGCTTCTAGAGTACTCCTTGGTAGGCTGTCCTTTTCCCACCTAGGAAGGCATCCATTCCCTCCTCTAGAAGCTTCTGCCCCTTCCTAGATTCCTCAGCTTGCTTTTAGTAGGAGGGAAGGTGTGCAGAAGACCAAGACACCTCTAGATGCCTTGTAGGACAAGTCACCCCTTCTAGAAGGTGTGCCACCTTCCTGGACCCTCACCTGGCCTTCTAGAAACTTAAAGAGGAACTCTAGAGGTTGAGCTAGCTTCCTGGCATCTATTTTCCACCTCCCTTGAGGCAGGGCAGAATTTCATCTTGTGGGACTTGAACCCGGGCCCCTGCCTCTAGAGGTGGACACCATTAACCACTAAGCCACTAAGGCTTGTCTTTTTGGTGTTCCTTTTTGGAGTCACTCCTGCCATGGTGAGGAGCATAATTCCAACACAGCTGCCATGGGGTTTGAACCTGTGACCTCACCTTAAAGTCTGTGGCGCCTATAAAACTAGGCCACAAAGGTACGACTCCCATGATGACCCACAGGGGACATACCCATTATGGGCAATGTGCTCTGGGCCCATCTCGGAACAGACCAAGGGGAGGTACTCCATAGAGTAGTGCATGCCTTGTCTGTATGGGCAGCTAGCCAGCTAGGCACTGGACAAAGTGCATACCATGTGAACACAACAACCATCTATTGTGACAACATGAGTGGCATCGCGCTCACAAAGAACGCAGAGTTCCACACCTACACCAAGAATTTGGACCTGCACTACCACTTTGTCAGCGAGCTTGTGGTAAAGGAGGTAGTCCACATCAAGTTCTGCCCCTCAAGCATGATGATGAAAGATTTCCTGACCAAGTCGCTGGCAGAACATTGCTTTCAACAGCTCAGGGCACGGTGTGGACTTGTGTGATTTTTTTCCTCGCAAAGTTGGAGAATGTTGGATATGGGGTGCCAACAAAAAAGTGACCAAAGTGGGTTGCTCGATAAAAAACGTCACAAACAGATGACTAGATGATGTTTTCCTGGTTTTGTAGCACTGTATGGAACTCGATTTGGAGTCTGTCTGAGGGAGATATGGATTTTCAAGGTTTGGTGGCAATCTGTCCGGTTCAAGTGACGGCTCCAGCACTACTAGCACCAATAACAGCGAGAACTATTAGCCAGGGAGGTTTGGAGCAAAATCTAAGGTAGAAAGGTGGCAGGAAGACCTTCAGGGAGCTTCAAGGAAGGTCCCCACAGAGATTATTGGTTATCCACATGGCAGGGATGGTAATTCTATTGTGTGAGAGTGTGACTGCCGCTCATCCCGCTAGGCTAGGAGTGTGCTAGGGGGTGAACATTGACAGAGGGGTTCTTTCAGCTCCGTGTGCCAAATGAGGCGTACTTAGGCTGGTTAGAAAGTTGTGCTGATTTACTTTCTCCTCCAGGATTCAAACCAACTATTCGCGCTCTCTACACAACTTCACACGCTTCCATATCTTTGTCTCTATAGCCTACAGCTTGTCTCTCACATACAACTGGTCCTGCCTAGCGGTTCTTGGTGATCTTGATCACCTCCCTGAGTGCTTCCTCTGATTTCATCAGTTGTATCAGAGCTAAGACAAGGCTCTGCCTCATCCTTGAGGCATTCCCTACATCCTGTTGTGTGAGAGAGTCGTTTGGGGGCTGAACGTTGCACTACCATGGCGACATCCGCTTCTATGGTGGCCGGCGTCAACATCGCCAAGTTCGAAGGCAAGAACTTCTTCAACTGGAGCACCAACATGAAGATGGGACTGATGGAGAAGGGACTCTGGAGCTATGTGAGTGAGGAGGAACCAGCTCAGTCCTCTCTCTCACCTGGTGAGGCCCGTACCCACCACGAGAAGCGTGACCGCGCCCATGCAATCATCTACCTCTACCTTGCCAAACGGCAGCAACTCCTTGTCCGTGGCATCCTCACGCATAAGGAGGTTTGGAAGAAGCTTGAGTCCACTTATGCATCCAAGTCAGTCCTCATGATCATGCAGCTGTGTTGTTGCTTTTACACTGTGAAGATGGATGAGTCCGGATCCATGATTGATTACATCAACGTGGTGAAGTCTCTTGCCGACCAGCTTTCTGCAATTGAGGACCCTATCAAGGAATGTGTGATCATGCTAACCATCCTCTCTAGCTTTCCTAGCAGCTACACTCCTCTCATTGTTGCCCTGGACCAGTGTAGCAACAAGCTCTCGCTCAACGATATGGAGGAGAGCATGCTGATTGAGGAGGAGCTGCGCAAGGGAGAGGACGGCGGAAGCGGACAGGTCATTGTTCTCGTCACCAACTCTGGTCGTGGGGGCGGTGCTGCACCAACCAAGAGCAAAAACGGAGGAGGGAAGAAGAACGGAGAATGTCACTAATGCAAGAGACCGGGGCATTGGGCGCGCGAGTACCGGAAGAAGAAAGCGGACCTTGCGGCTCAAGTGGGAGCAGGAAAGCAGTCTGACGCTTTTGTAAACGTAGCAGATTGAGAGAGTGAATTCATGACAACCATAGGGGTCCTGCACTTCTCTGAAAACACCGTCTTATTCTGGATTATTGACTCGGGAGTCATGCGGCACATGATGTGTCTCCGGTAGTGGTTCGTTGTCTAAACCATCATTCAGCCTCATCGGGTGTACATGGGGGACAACCATGTACAAATCGCGGTTGGGGAGGGTGAGATTGTGTTTTGTGCTTCTGTTGAGGGCAAGCACATGGAATGTCATGTGAAGGGGATGCTCCATGTTCTGGGGCTGGCAGCTAACCTCCTCTCTGTCTCATCTCTCATCTCCGAAGGCATGCAGGTTTGCTTTGAGAATGGTGGCTCTACCATCTTTACCCGTGCAGGCCATGTGCTTGTAAAAGCAGACGAGGAGGACGGACTCTACCATCTCTATGTGTCATCAAAGAAGGAAGTAGACTCAGCGTTGGCAGCGTGAGAGGAAAAACACGACATCGGCCTGTGGCACCGCCGGCTTGGTCACCTCGGCTTTGGCGCCATCATCTCCATGCAGCAGATGGTCTGCGGTCTGAAGCTTAAGGGGGTGAAGCAACCAGGTGCATCGGCTTGTGAGAATTTCATTGCAGGGAAGTAGTCCTGCAGTCCATTCTCGGGGGAAGGGAAGGGGGCGGTTGAGCTTCTCTCACTTGTTCACTCTGATTTGTGCGGTCCCATGCCATCTCATTCCTTGTCCGGCAAGTTGTACTTTGTCACATTCATTCATGACAAGTCAAGGAAGACATGGGTGTCCTTCCTTAGGCAGATTTAGGTTTCTTAGAAAGCTGCGCTAGTTTACTTTCTGATCCACGAGTCAAACCAGACATTTGCACTCTCTAATCAACTTCCCATGCTTTTGTATTCTTTTCCTTTGCAACCTACAACTTGTCTCTCACATACACTTGGTCCTGCCTAGCTGCTCTTGGTGAGCTTGATCACCTCCCTGAGGGCTGCCTTTGATTTTTTCCTAGCATGCGTAGCCTCTTCATGCACCCCTGGTAGTGAATCCCACCCCTATGATGTTTCTCCTGTACATGTAGTGCAGTGGCTTCTTACAGTCTGTGCCCATTGCTCATGTGAGAATTGACCGTGGAGGAGTGGCTCCACCACACTTTACACATTTTCCTGCCCAGCTTCTGTCATCCCGCCACATCTTCCCTCTCCTTTTCTGCTCCTGTGGTGCCTCTTCCACCATTCACGGTCCACACGTGGGAACGAATGTACTCCCTAGCTTGCCAGGAGTTTTTTGTGGCTTTATATGTCATGGAGAGCAACACAACACTGGGAGCACCGCTGTACCTGTTTCACCACTCCCCGCTTGCATTTGCTGCACTCCTCCGCTTCTTGTGCATTAGAGATCTCAGTGGGTTGCCGCCAATCAATCCCAATAAAGTAGCCTGATGCCTTCAATATTCTTGCCACGCTGAGGATGCAGGGAAGAATTCTTTGCATCAGGAGGGATAAAATACTACGCATTCCCCTTGGCAGCTGATGCACTGCACCATCCATTGGCGAGGCCAATTTTCTCCCTCCCTGGCATCCGTATTGTTCATCTTCCGCAGCTGCTCAGGCCCTTGAATGTAGGCAGCTTGCGTGGACGCCTTTTCTGAATTGATAGCAGTGACAAAGGGCATATCATCCTTTGTACACCCTGTTTTTTGTACTTTTTGGCCAAAGGTGTCTATAGTTCACTGGAAAAGGTCTGAAACAAGGAGATGCTGCACTTGGCAAGCTAGGCCCCAGTCCTATGGGTTGCCATCTCTTCCCAGCCACTGACATCCCTGAGTACCTTCTTGACTTGCCATTTGCTGCTTAGGTTGGGATAAGCACCCTGCATGCCCGCTGCTCTGCTGTGCCTACTGCCGTTGTTGGTGCCTCATGCATCTTGCCTACTGCTGCTGCTGCTGGAGGCATCACCTCCTGCATCCCCTTCTCTGCTGCTACGGCTGCTGGTACTGACATCTCAAGCTCCTTGCCTAATGCTGTTGCTGCAGGAGAAACCACCTTCGTTCCCAGATTGCTTGCACTTGCATCTCATGTACCTCACCTGCTACTGCTGCTGCTTAATACAGCACATCTCTTTCCTGCTGCTCTTCCGTAATGGTTGCTGATGCTGGTTCCTCATGCACCTCACGTCCTGCTGCTCCTACAGGACATAACATCTCCATTAAGTGCTACTCTGCTTCTGCAGCTGCTGAAGGTGGTGGCTCATGCACCTTGCCTGCTTCTGCTGCTACTTGGGAGAGAATATCTGTTGCCTACTACTTTGTTGCTGCGTTTTCTGGTGCTTGTGCCTCATTCCCCTTGCTTACTGTTGCTGCTGCTAGAGGTAGCTCCTCCATTTCCCCATGCTCTGCTGCTATGGCTGCTGGTGATGGCAACTCATGTGCTTCACTTGCTACTGCTACTGTTGCTGGAGACTGTACCTCCATTCACAACTTCTCCACTACCGTGGCTACTGGCATTGGTGCATTGTGCACCTTACCTGATGATATTGCTACTGGTACAGAAAATCCATTCCCCTACTAGGCTGCTGTAGCTGGCTCCCTAGCCTGCTGCTGGTTCTCCTGGAAGCATTGCCACCATTGCTTTATGCAGTAGTGGTGCGGCTGCTGGGACAGGCAGCTCATGCAATATGCCTGCTGCTGCTACTCATGCTTGAGTCTCCACCTCCATTTACCCTCCGCCCTTCTTCTACAGATACTGGCACTGGCGGCTCATGTGCCAGGTGCTAAAAAATTTGTCCCAATGTGGCCTGACCACAGTGTGCGGCTCACGGCTAGTTTGGGAAGTGATCGGAGATAAAGCGTGCACTTTCTAGTCACTGTACGATATGTGAGAAGATTTCTGGTGGAACTCAGACACACCGAATATCGAAGAGCTAGGGATCAACCTTGGTTAACTATTTGGCCAAGAACAAAATTGACAAAGCTATGGGGCTACTTATAACATTTCCAGCACACCAAATAATACACGATGTGGTTAAGCGTAACCCATGCTACGCGCTCCGACATCATCAATGTGCTCTGCTGCTCAGCATTCTGCTAGCATGAGAGCTGCATGACAGCACACCCTCATGCACAAATACTTGCACCAAAGTGCTTTTCCAAAGGCGCAGGAGCTGCAATGACCTTCTACATGGCCTTTGGCATTCCTTGGGGGCGCCTCAGTTTGATAATCATCAAACCTAGTGCTTCGGTTTGACAGGGCGTGAGGCCTCTCTGCAGACCTCCAGTCAGAATTTTGACGAAGTCCTGGAGTAACGAACTGTACTACTGAGTCGTGGGTCTGAAACCTAGATTTTGGCTAAGTCCCTTGGTAACAGTGTGTGCTACTGTGGAGTAATCCGTCGCCGGAAATTGCCGCTCTCATTGTGGCACAGGCTGGAGCCGCAATTTGGCTAAGTTTTCCAGAAACACAACATACTTCTGAAAGCGGCCAAATCCCCAGCCAAGCTTTAAATTATCATAACTTCCTTGATTCTCAACAGAATTAAGAAATGAAGATTGCTATTGGTCCACCTCAGTGTCCTGCTTCAAGTGAAAGAGTAAAACGTTTATTTGGAGTGCTGTCTTGGCAAGTAGAGGCTTCTATGAATCTACCTCTGTCATGGGCATGCAAAGGGGTAACTGTTGGAAAATTCTCCCCCTTGCATCTTCTATGCCTGCAACCTCCTGCTCACTCTTGCTCACTCCCGCACATCTTCTGCTGTGGCTGCAAGCCCATCACAACTAGTCATGTAGAGGCCGGCCACACTGATGACGTGCTGGCCCATTGGCTGCACCTTGGTCAAGCAGTCCGCAAGTACATGCTTGGTGCTGCCCACTTTTCCCTTCTCCACCATATTGCACGCTTGATGATATTGTACGTCCATATGCTTTGTTCTCTGCAACAGCATCAGGTTATTGGTCAGCGATATGGAGCGGGTTGTATTCTCTTGTGCCACCATGGGTTCCTGCTGCGGCATGCCCAGCTCCCCCAATAACCTGCAGAGCCACACCGCTTCCTTGACCACCAAATCCAGCGCAATGTACTCTGCTTCCACGGTGGAGGTGGTAACACAGTCTTGTTTCCTGCTGCATCACAACCCCTGTACACCCACAAGGAAGAACACGTACCCGGAGGTGGAGTTCCGTCCGTCCACGCCGCCGGCATAGTCTGCGTCCATGTAGCAAAAAAGAAGCAATAGGTCAGTTCTCCCCTTGCCATTGAACCTCTGGCACACATGTTGCAGTGCCTGAAGTTAGTGGAGGATTCTCTTGACTGGCTTCCAGAGCAGTGGCACAGGATTGGCCATGTACCTGCTCACTTGGCCTACCGCGTAGGCCAAGTCAGGTCAAGCTGCAACAATGACGTACATGAGGCTGCCCATGGCTGACTGGTATGGCATCCCCACCATGTCTCTCGCTCTTTTTTTTTGCTTTGTGGCACCATTGCTACACTCAAGTCACAAGTTGCAGAGACTAGACAGTTCACAGGTTTGCATTCCTCCATGTCGTATTGCTTCCGTACCTTAGCCACATACTTGGCTTGTCCCAGCTCAAGCGTGCGCGTCCTCCGATCCCACATGATGCACAGCTCAAGGTAGTACTCCAGCTTCCCCATGTCAGACATCTGGAACTTCTACTCAACTGCTCTTTCAGCTTCTGTAGAGCCTGTAAGTCAAAGGAGCACATGCAGAGTACAATGATCTGATGGGGTTTTTCGTTGCACCACATGTACACACTATGATCAGATTCACAATGCTTAAAGAGAAGCTGTGCCATGTAGCCATCCATCTGCTAGTACCAGCACTGCAACAACCATTGTAGCCCACACAAAAACTTGCGTAGCCTGCACATCTTGCCCTCTAGTGTGTCCACTCGTTCCAGCACTTCCATGAAGATTTCCTTGTCAAGGACAACATTGAGGAATACCATTTTGATATCCATTTGGTACAGATCTATCTTCCTGGCAGCTGCCACTGCAAAGATTGTCCGGATACCCATGAACTTGACAATGGGGGCAAACGTCTCATCTTAGTGCCCTTTTTCTGTGCAAACGTCTTTGCCACAAGCCGTGCCTTGTACTCATTGACTTTGTTCTCCTTGGTGTATTATGTTTTGAAGACCACTTGAAGTCAATGACCTTGGCATCTTTTGGCCAGTCCACTAACTCCCAGGGTATCGTTCTTTGTAATGGATGCCAGATCCAACTTGATAGATGTGCCCCAGTGCTCCCCTTTGGGCATTGCAAGCACCTCTTGCACAATTTTGGTCTCCTCTACGGCTGCCATCATGCTCCGGCTGCAGGGTGGAAAATTTGGTGATGCTGGCTACTGGTCTTGCTGTCGCTCTATGACAGCACTGTCCTCGTGCTCAGACTCCTATGCTTTTGCTTCTTTGTTCCACGTCCTGGCAGTACCTGCATTTACACCTCTGCCCTGCTATGTACCAGCACTGTGGTAATCCAAAGACGCTTTGCCGACGTCGGTTTCTGCCGGCTCTTCCTCATGGATGGGTAGATGGAACCACTTCCCCTGCTCAGGGGAGTCCATCATAAACATGTCATTGTTGCTGCTGTTGTAGCTCTGCTGCTCATCAAAATCGATGTCACGGCTAGTGAGGCCTTCATCCTTGCACACATCACAGAACCGGTATGCTTTCTGCATGCTCTCTTAGCCAAGGAAGAGGCACAGTTTAGTGCATCGGTCAGCTTTCCTTAGAACCAATGTTCCGCCTGCACCATCATGTCTGCCTTGCACCTGGACACCTTAAGGTGTGCCACGCTAAAATTGCACCCGCCCATACCTCATGCAGCTTCTTCCAGCCACTCTTCCCCTTCAGCACCATTGTCGGTGTGAGATTGATGGTGTAGCTTGTCACACGCACCGCTTCTACCCAAAAGCTTTGCTATAGTCCCCTGTCCACAATCATCATCGCAACCATGGTGAGTAGCGTCTGTTTTACCCATTTAAGCACACCATAGATTGTGTCAACTAGGGTGTTGTGTGCTCCTTAACGACACCAAAAACAACAGCCTCAAAGGGGCTGACAGGCGATGCCTGGATTCTGGGCTTGAGGAGCACACCCAAGTCAAGAAGATGGTGTTTGACCGCTACACCAAGTCTGCCAGGTCGACTGTTTTACCCATTCCGAAGGTAGAATACTTTGAGACAAAGCGTGCACTTTCTGGTCGCCGCACACTACGTGACAATATTTCTGGTTGAAGCCAGACACCCCCAGAAATCATGGAACTGGGGATCAAGTCTGGTTGATTATTTGGCCAAGAACCAAATGTGTTAATTCCTAGGAATAGTTCTAAAATTTCCAACACACACTTTCATTTATCATAGCGTACGCTACACTGTCCGATGTGCATCATTGTGCTCTGTCACTCAGCATTATGCCAGCATCAGGGTCAATCAAGGAAGCATCTTTACCCACCAAGACTTNCGCACACTACGTGACAATATTTCTGGTTGAAGCCAGACACCCCCAGAAATCATGGAACTGGGGATCAAGTCTGGTTGATTATTTGGCCAAGAACCAAATGTGTTAATTCCTAGGAATAGTTCTAAAATTTCCAACACACACTTTCATTTATCATAGCGTACGCTACACTGTCCGATGTGCATCATTGTGCTCTGTCACTCAGCATTATGCCAGCATCAGGGTCAATCAAGGAAGCATCTTTACCCACCAAGACTTGCACCAAAGCGCCTTTCCCAAGGTGCACATACTCCAATAACCTTTTACACGGCCTTTGGCACCCTTTGGGGACACCTCAGTCTGAAAATCATCAAACCTGGTGTTGGGGTTTGACGGGGTACGAAAACTGTCCGTGGACCTCTAGTCAGCATTTTGACCAAGTCCCTAAGTAACAAACTGTATTACTGATTCATTGGTCTGAAACTCGGATTTGGCTTATTCACTCAGTAACAGCGTGTAATGTTGTGAAGTACTCCGGCACCGGAAATTTCCGCTCTCATTGCGGAACAATCTGGAGCCGCATTTTGGCTCCAAAGTGATCCAGTAGGAAAACATACTACTAAATTGGCCAAATTTCCCTGCCAAAAACAAAATGCTCATAACATCCTTGATTCTCATCGGAATCAAACAATGAAAATCGCTACGGGTCCAGCTCAGCATCTTGCTTCACATGAAATGGCTGTAAGTTTCTTTGGCGTACTGTGCAGGCCGGTAGAAGACGTTGTAGGTCTGCCTCTATCCTGGGTTTGTGGAGGGGCAATGTTTTTAACACCAAGGTCTGATTGATTGTGCATCTTTCATAAAAATCATAATCTACGTTATATGTATATGCATATGTATACATACATACATGTATACATATACATATATATATATATATATGTATATACATGTATTTGCATACGTAGCTTCCAAGAAGTTTTCCGACATGTGCATCATAGGTGTTCACTGACATATGTATGTCATGGGGAGAATTCTATCAACGTGTTTTATGAATACACGTTGATATCATTCACCTTAGATTCCAGTCTACTCAACATTGTTGGCGTGACCTATATTTGTACTCAAACTCGTTTTTGGGGTTTTCTATACATGTGTTGAAGATGCATCAGAACATAAGCAACCTGTAATGATTTCTGTCCCTGAAAATGGTATATCCTGTCAATCATCGAGCTCAGTTGGATTTCCCCCTTGTCCGTGATACTCAAATGTCTCCCCCCCCCCCTCCCCCCCTCCTAAACCGTGATCATATTGGGTGTGTCAAGGGGAGGGGGAGGGGTGTGTATCATACAGAAGATTCAAGCTACACACTAGTGTATTGTATGTATGTGCTTTGCAATTTAAAAGTTCAAAATTTTCTCCGATACACGGGGGGAGGGGGCATAGGATGTAGGATGCAGTCCCAGGTGAGGGACCCCCCTGCCAAAACTGAAAATTGTATTCGGTGAGTCAACTTGATAGACACCGGATGCGGTTACAGAGGTTTGTTGAATATTGGAAGCATATAAATGTTAGTGGTTGTCGATACACGTATATTGACAGCCCCAAATGTTTTGTTCGGGATCTTTGATGATTCCCAATTTCTAATAGCGAATGTGTTTCATGTGAGTGCTATAAAGAAATAATTCAATTCAAGTAAACTTCCTTAAACATCCATTACAGATCCCAGGACAGGATGAAGCATTCCTCCTTAACCCCCCTCCCTCCGGAATGAGAGTGTATTGGGAAGATACAGGAGGGCGGGGTGTATTTCATTGAACGACTTATTCGTACATGATTGTACTGTTAACTCTTCACTTTCCTTGTCCAATCAAGATCTCTCCAAAGAAATGAATAATGTACAATACCCCTTCTCCTCTCTGCTACACTGCCCAATAGACTCTCTCAATACATTTTCATGTTTAGGGAGGGGGGAGTGTTGGATATGGGGTGCCAAAAAAAAGTGACCAAGGTGGGTTTCTTGATAAAATTCATCAGGAATAAAAGATGCGGAGAGGACGTTTTCCTGGTCTTGTATTACTTTACGGAACTTGATTTGGAGTCCGTTTGAGGCAGATATGGATTTTCAAGGTTTGGTGGCAGTGGGTCTTGTTCAAGAGACGGCTCCTGCACTACCAGCACCAATGATGGCAATGATTATTGGCCAGGGAGGCTTGGAGCGGCCTTCAAGGTAGGAATGTGGCAAGAGGACCTTCAGGGAGCTTCAAAGAAGGTCCCCACCAAGATTATTGGTTATGCACATGGGAGGGATGGTAATTCTCTTGTGTGAGAGTGTGACTGCTGCTCATCCCGCTATGCTAGGAGTGTGCTAGGAGGTGAACTTTGACAGAGTGGTTCCTCCAGCTCCATGTTCCAAATGAGGTGAATTTAGGCTTGTTAGAAATCTGTGCTAATTTAATTTCTCATCCATGATTCAAACGAGCCATTTGCACTCTCTACACAACTTCACACGCTTCCGTTTTTTTGGTCTCTGCAACCTACAACTTGTCTCTCACATACAATTGGTCCTGCCAAGCTGCTCTTGGTGTGCTTGATCACCTCCCTGAGAGATGCCTTTGATTGTTTTATGATGACCTTCGAGGCAATCTGTATTGGCTGCAATGTCCCCCACCATTTGGGCCTACAGAGAATTCTTAGGTGATGTAGCAGACACACTACCAAGCTGGAGGCGTCCTGAAGGATTTCTGGCAAGTATGGGTGCAAATGATGAATGAAGCTCCAAATCTCAGAGGAAATACAAGACGGAGGGAGAATGCCTCTGTCAAAGGGCAGCATGTGGCAGAAGTAGCTGACGGCCTATGGAGGCATACCATGCCTTCAAGAAATAACTTCAAGAGCTGCATTCGCTGCCGGACTTGTTGTGTCACGCAAGGATGGACGCAGGGATGGGCGCCAATGGAGAGATGAACATGATATTGTTATCAATATTCATTCCCCATTTCTTTTCACAAGACAATAGCTCGTGGGATGGATGTTCCAAATTCATGACTAACCTGACTGAGGTGATGAATTACTCAGATAATTCTTGTTAAGAAGGAAAGAAAAATCAACCTCATATCAGAAGAATAATCTATTGTGCTATGGTGGCAGGAAACAAAGCTGTAGAGACCAAGATCAGGGTCAAGAAGAACTGTGATTTGTGGGAAGAAAGCTCCCCGGTCATTTACAAATGTGACGTGGAAGTGGCTAAGCGGTGCAAGTCTCCAGGATAAGCTTTTGCCGGAAGGTACTGGGACTGTTTGGCGGTAATGTCTGATGAGCAAGAGTTGCATGCACGGCGGGTATCGCTTGGTATGTCACCGCATAGGTGCAGATCCTTGCATGCCGTTTGATCCTGACCCGCTAAATGGTGAAAAAGGGTATAACAATACTTTTGGTGCAGTAAACACGCTTCCTCCCAGGATGCTTCCGCTGGAAATCTCAATGTTCAATGTAGCATGGAATTCTTCAAAAACATGCCAGCATAGATGCATGAGGATTAGGGGCAACGAGTACGTAATGAGCAGTACTCTCTCCTCCCTTGATCCAATCCAGCCCAACCACAAGCTGCACCCCGGTGCAGCCAAGCATCCTCAATTACCTGATTCCCAGGGAGCACACTGCGGGTGGGTGATGATCTTTCTGTTTTTTTTAAACAAAAACATCATAGTGCCATGACTTGATGCCTTGCTTCAGGACCCGGCTCAGATTGTACATCTTACTAATAACTTACAAGAGCTTAACACCACCTTACAGGCCGTTTTCTAGACCCTTTAGTACTACATCAAGTCTGCTGATCAAAGAAACATGCTTTTGCATGTGGCAGCTATGCAGTGTGCTTTACACGATGGGGTACAAGCTGGAACCCTCATTTGGTAACCGGAAACACCGGTGCTCACTCCAGTTGCAGCAGAAATGTATTCCATTAAAACATGCAACATATGGATTCTTGGCATGAAATTCATCGTGATCGTGATCGCCCATGCCACCCGCACTACAGTAGCCCTACATGTTTTGCACCACCTTGGCTGGCTAGAATTTTTTCCAGAAGGTGTGTTTGCATCTTTCTCAAGATGCCACTCTTTGTACAACTTTACACACTCCATCCCACCGAATGGTCACAACTCCTCTTCCAAGGCATCCTCATCCCAAACAAGGTTTCGAAAGATCCCGAGTCCACTTGTGATTCTAATTTAATCCTCATGAATATGTAGCTGTGTTGTTGCTTTCACATCGTAAAGATGGATAAGTTGGGTTCCATGGTTGACTATCTCAACAAGGTGAAAACTTTGGCTAACCAGCTTGCTGAGATTGAGGACCCTGTCAAAGAATATGTTTCATGCTGACCGTGTTGGCTCTAGTGGATGTGGAAGCACCCTCAAGGATGCCTATTTCTCACTGGTTCACGCTACCAAGGTTTGGGGAAGCCAATGGACACCAATGGTGAAGAGTGTGGAACACAAGGATCACGGATGTGAGTGGGCAGAACACGTCGCATCCAGTAGATCTGAATCGAAACACATTTTTGTTAGTTAGCATAGTGAGATTACATCTGATTCTTATAGCCTGTGATCTAAGCTTTCCAATGCATCCAAGCACGCCCAAATTGGAGCAGTAGAGCCCCTGCTACGGCCATCAAAGGAACCCTTGGTGGAGCCGAGCCGCCCACCATGCCCACGAACGGGAGTGACGGGAGGCGCTTCGACGGTGGCCAGTCGAAGCGCCCTCCCTGTCATTCCAACGTGGGGAGGGGCTTGCCCTAGTCCAGGAGACCTTCCACATCCATTCCTTCATGGCCCATGTGCCTTTGGAGCCCATTGGAGACGAACTCGGATTACTAGCGGTGGATTATCCCGCCACCTATGGCGGGTACCAGATTCCACACGCCCAACACCCGATTTTCGGGCTAGGCTAACTTTCTGAATACTCACTCAAATCGAGCAACTCAAAGCTCGATCCTACATGGCCAAATCCAAGAGATCAAAATCTAAAGTCAGATAAGGTGTTCGACCACTCCTCAGTGGTCGAACCAAGGAGTACGATCAATGACACTCATGGCAAGGGGCACACCATGTCAACAATCTCCCCCTTGCACCGCAGCCTTGATGCCCTGTCCTTGGAACTTGTAGCATTCTAAAACTTCAGGACACATACCAAGCTCCATGCAGCTCGCATCGTGCCTGTCCTTGGGCTGTGCCTTGGTCATGGCATTGGCGAGCATGCGCTTAGTGCCACAATGCACAATAGCCGCATCTCCCTTTGCCACCAAGTCCCACTCGATGTGCTTGGTTTTCTTGTGCAGCACTGGGTTCTGGGTGAGGCTGATGGCACTCATGTTGTCAACGTTTAGTACCCTCGGCTTTGTTTACGGCACGCCGATCTCTTTTAGCAGCCGCCACAGCCACACCGCCTCCTTTGCCGCTTCTGCGAGTGCAATGTACTCCGCTTCAGTGCTGGACAGCGCCACGCAATCCTGCTTCCTGCTTGCCCATGAGACTGCTGCACCACCAAGCACAAACACGTACCCCGAAACTGATTTTCTGTCATCCACATCACCAGCCCAGCTGGCATCCGAGTAGCCAACCAACTCAAGGGAGTCATCACGCACTCCCCCTCCAAATATGAGCCGCGACTGTTTTGTCGCCTTGATATAGCAAAGGATCCGCTTCACCGTTTGCCAATGCAGCGGCCCGGGGTCAGCAACATAGCGGCTCACTTGGCCCTCCGCAAAGGCGAGGTCAGGCCGCGTCGCCACCATGACGTACATGATGCTCCCCACCCCGGGCTGGTATGGCACACCTGCCATCTCCTCCTTCTCCTCATCTGTGCTCGGCCCTATGCTCGAGCTTACCTCACATGTGGTAGTCATGGGTGTGCCGATGGGGTTGCATTCCTTCATGTTGTAGCGGCGGAGCACCTCTTGCATGTACTTTGCTTGCCCCATCTCCAGCGTGCATGCCTTGCGGTCTTTTTTTATGGCGACGCCGAGGTAGTACTCGAGCTCGCCCATGTCGGTCATTTTGAGCCGACCGCCCAGCTGCCGCTTCAGGTTCACCACTCCTCCATGTCCGATGACACGAGGATAAGGTCATCTATGTAGAGGACCACGATCTAGTACAAACCCGGCTGCTTTCGCATGTACAAGCTTTGATCCGCTTCGCAGCGCTTGAAGCCAAGCTCGGCCATGAAGCCGTCCATTTTCAGGTACCACACGAGTGGCGCTTCCTTCAGTCCGTAGAGCGCCTTGAAAATCCGGCACACCTTCCCCGGCAGCATGTCCACCCCCTCCGGCACCTCCATGAGGACCTCCTTGTCCAGGTCGCCGTTGAGAAACGCAGTTTTCATGTCCATTTGGTGGACTTCATAGTCGCGCGTCGCAGCCACCAAGAGGATGGAACGAATGTAGGCGAACTTCGCCACCAGTGCAAAGGTTTGTTTGTAATGTTCACCCTTTCGTTGGGCGTACCCCTTCGTGACCAGCCACGCCTTGTAACACTCCACCTTACCCTCCTTGGTGAGCTTCTTCTTGAAGATCCACTTGGAGCCGATGATTTTTGCACCCTCCGGTCTGTCAGTCAGCTGCCAAGTGCCGTTCTCTTCATGGGAGGCGAGCGCAGATTTCATGGCTCCCTCCCATTCAGCCCCATCCTTCTGCTGCAACGCCTCCTTGACGGTCTTGGGCTCCTCTTGCGCAAATAATTCTTGAGCAAACCTAGTCCAGGTGCCCTGCACGGCATCGTACCGTTTTGCCGTCCTCCTTGCCCTTCTCCGGGACTGTTGTTGTTGAGGCTGCTGCTGCTGCTGCTGCTGCCCTCTTACGGCGCCACTCGCACCACTGGCCTGCTCCCCCTCTATCGGGGACCATGGAGATGCGGGCTCATTTCCCGCCTCCTCGTTCAGCTCCACTGCTGCCGGCGCTTCGGACTCATCGGCCGACTCTGCTGAATGCAGATCAGCCGCTCCATCATCGCACGGATGGTTCTCGCCGGCTGGAGCCGATGGAACATTACCCTCTTTTGCGTCCTCCGGCATCTCCCCCTCGAGGAGTGGCAGCCACTCCTCCCGCTTGGAGAGACCCGCGTCCTTGTCCGTCCAACGGCTGTCCTTGTCAAATGTGACGTTGTGACTCTTCACAATCTGCTGCCTCCGTGGGTCGAAGAGCCGGTACACCTTGCTCCCGCTCTTGTACCCAACGAAAATGCACCGGCGAGTCCGCGGGTCCAGCTTGCCCCGTCCCTCATGTGCCTGCACATCAGCATGTGCAACACAACCAAACGTGCGGAGGTGTGCCATAGTTGGCTTCCTCTCGCTCCACACTTCTTGTGGCGTCTTCCACACCGCGCCTTTTAGCGGCCTCGTCGGCGTCAGGTTCATGATGTATGCCACTGTCCGTGCCGCCTCACCCCAGTACCGCTGCTCAAGGCCGGAATCACTCAACATGGATCGGACCATGTTGAGGATGGTGCGGTTTGCCCTCTCGGCAACGCCGTTCTGTTGCGGAGAGTGTGGCGTAGTTTTCTGTCACGCGATCACCTTCCTTTTCACCCATGTCTAACAGCCCTTGTACTCGCCGCCGTTGTCACTCCAAAATGCCTTCACCTTCAACTTTTTTTGCCGCTCCACAGCCGCCACAAATTCCTACATGCACGAGAAGACATCTTCCTCTTGATGATGTAGAGGTAGAGCTTGTGGCTGTGGTCGTCGATGAAGGTGATAAAGTAGCGCGCCCCACCAATGGAGGGCTCAAATGGTCCGCACACATCCGTGTGCACCACCTCCAACTTCGTCAATGCACGCGTCCCTTTTCTGTCAAACGGCTGTGGTGTCACCTTGCCAACCACGCACGGCTTGCAAATAGCATTCTTGGCTGCATTGAGGCCCTTGACCTTAAGGCCCCACACCACTTCCTTCTTCACCATGTCCCTCACAGTTGAGGGAGCAATGTGACATAGGCGGCGGTGCCATAGGTCTAGTTTTCTTTCATCCTTTGTCACGAGGTTGACGGCGTTAGTCCTTACTACATCAGCAAGGACCTTGGTGCGAAGAAGGTACAGGTCCTCCTCCCTCTTGCCATGCGCAATCACCTCGCCATCCCCCTCCTTCCGGATGATAGCCTCTTTCTTGTTGAAGAGAACCTCGAGCCCCTTGTCGGTAAGGTGACTCACTGACAGCAGGTTTGCCCCAAAGTTGGGCATATGGAGCACGTCGTAGATGGTGCACGGAATAACTTTCCCGTTCATCCCCGACTTGATGCGTACATTGCTTTCGCCCGCAGCCAACTCTATTTTGCCGTTGGCCACTGTCATGTGCCGCTCGTTGACGCCGTAGGTGACGAACGCCGCCCGGTTGCATTGTGTGTGGTGGCCTCATCCGAAGTCAATCACCATGACTTCCGGATCTGTCAAGTCGGTAGATTTCCTGGCCATCGTGGCTTAGGTGTCCTTCTTCTTGCCCTTCTTGGGCTGATCCGACTTCTTGTTGGGGCAATCGCGTGCGTAGTGGCCCTGTTTGCCACAATTGTAGCACTCCCCCTCGTTGTCACCTCTCTTGGTGTCCTGCTTGGCACCCTTTCCCTTCTTGCCTCCCCCTCCACCTTGAGGACGGACGGCATAGGCGGAACTTTTTGTTACCCCGCTCTCTCTCCCACCACGCCGCATCCATTCGTTGCGGACGTACTGAGCCACCTTCGGGTACTTCAGCTTGTCAGCAAACCAGCTGCCTATGACGGTGATCATGGGACTCCAACTGTCCGGCAAGGCTAGAAGGAGGATCATAGCTTGCAGCTGAGGGTCAACCTTCCATCCAGTGGCTACGCACTTGGCAGTGAGGGACTCAATGTGCTGCATGATCTCCATGATGTCATCGCCTTCGTTGGCTCGGAGGGTGACAAGCCTCTTGAAGACAAAGAGCTGGTTAGCAAGGTTGGTGGACTGGTAGATGGTGTAGAGTTTCTTCTAGGCCTCTGTGCCCTCCGTGCATCCTTGAATCAGTGCGCGATGCGATGGAGCTAGCGCTAACACCAACAATGCAAGCGCCTTCTTGTTGCGCTTCTTGTACTTGTCCACATCCTCCGCCGTCGCAGTCTCTTCACCATTGACGACCTCAAGCAGGCCCTTGTCATTGAGGCAGACCTCAAACTGTCACCTCCACAAGGGGAAGCCGTTTCCATCAAACTTAGAGATGGCACCGATGCTCTCTTGCTCGGTCGTTGCCATGGCGCGCGACGGTAGCGTGAAACTTGAAGAGCTAGGGTCCTTATAGGCACGTGGGCCCACAACCCTTTTCTGGCTGTAGTGGGTTTGGAGGCACCCTCAAGGATTCCTAGTTCTCACTGGTTCCCGCTACCAAGGTTTGGGGAAGCCAATGGACACCAATGGTGAAGAGTGTGGAGCACAAGGATCACGGATGTGAGTGGATAGAACATGTCGCATCCAGTAGATCTGAATCGAAACACATTTTTGTTGGTTAGCATAGTGAGATTACATCTGATTCTTATAGCATGTGATCTAAGCTTTCCAACGCATCCAAGCACGCCCAAATTGGAGCAGTAGAGCCCCTGCTATGGCCATCAAAGTAACCCTTGGTGGAGCCGAGCTGCCCACCATGCCCACGAACGGGAGTGACGGGAGGCGCTTCGACGGTGGCCAGTTGAAGCGCCCTCCCTGTTATTCCAACGTGGGGAGGGGCTCTCCCTGGTCCAGGAGAACATCCACATCCATTCCCTCATGGCCCATGTGTCTTTGGAGCCCATTGGAGCTCAACTCGGATCACTGGTGGTGGATTATCCCGCGACCTATGGCGGGTACCAGATTCCACACGCCCAACACCCGATTTTCGGGCTAGGCTAACTTTCTGAATACTTACTCAAATTGAGCAATTCAAAGCTCGATCCTGCATGAAAAAATCCAAGGGATTCAAATCTAAAGTCAGGTAAGGTGTTCGACAACTCCTAAGTGGTCAAACCAGAGAGTATGATCAACGACACTCATGGTAAGGGGCACACCATGTCAACAGACCGTCCTCTCTGGTCTTCCTAACAGCTCCACTCGTGTAATTGTTTCCCTGGATCAAAGTTGCAAAAGGCTCTTGCTCAATGTAGTGGAGGAGAGCCTGCTGTTCAAGGAGGAGTGCCGCAAGAAGGGAGAAGGAGCAAGCGGACTGGACGTAGTCCTCGTCAACAACATGAGTCACGGGGGTGGTACTGCGTCAACCAACGGTAGCATAAGTGGAGAGAGAAGAAGGGAAAGTTCCACTAATGCAAGAATCTGGACCATTGGATGCACAAATGCCAAAAAATGAAGGCAAACCTTACGATTGGGGTGAGAGCAGGGAAGCAGTCCAATGCCTCCGTCAACACCACTGATTCAAGGAGTGGAGTTGTGAGCACCATCTGGATCCTGCACGTCTGTGCAAACACCACCTCATTCTGAATCATTGACTCGGGATCCACATGGCACATGACCTGTCACCAGGAGTGGTTTGTCATCTACACAGCTGTCAAACCTTGCCGGATGTACCTAGGTGACAATCATCTGCAGATGTCAGTGGGAGAGGATGAGATTGACTTCTGTTCTTCTATCTAGGGGAAGCACATGTGAAGGGGGTACTCCATGTTCCGGGGCTGGTAGCCACATCGTCACTTTTTCCTCTCTCATCTCCCAAAGCCAGCAGGTCCACTTTGAACATGGTGGTTGGACCATCTGAGCACGTATGGGCCAGGTGCTTGCAAAGGCGGACAATGACGATGGCATCTTTCTTCCTTTTGTGGCATCAAAGAAGGGAGCTGCCTCAACGGAAGCTGCACGAGTGGGAGAATGACATCAGCACAACATCGGCCTATGGCATTGAAAGCTTGGACACCTCAGCTTTGGCGCAATCATTTCCATGCAGCAGATGGTAGATGGCCTGAAGCTGAAGGAGGTGAAGCAGCCCAGTGGGTCGGCCTGTTAGAGTTGCATCAAAGGGAAGTAAGCCAGCTCCCCATTCACTAGGGAGGGGAAGGCGGCAGCTAAGATTCTTTCTCTTGTGCACCCTGATGTGTGTGGTCCCATGCCATCACAGTCTTTTTCCGGCAAGCTATACTCTTTCACTTTCATTGATGATAATTCACGGAAGACGTGGATTTTTTCTCTGGCCGGGAAGGATGAGTGTTTTGAAGAATTCAAGGCATAAGTGGCTGCTGCATAGAATGAGAGTAGCAGGTTCCTGAAGGTGCTTTGCACCAATGGCGGAGGCGAACACCTCTCTAATGAGTTTTGGGACTTCCTCAAGCACTGCAGGATCCGACACAAGGTGACTCCACCTACGGGACGAAAGCCAACTTCCATGCACCTAAAGGTATTCGGGTGCGGTGCATTCGTTCATGGGCCTGCCGCTAACCGGAACAATCTGGATGCCAAGGGTGTAAAGGCTGCCTTCCTTGGCTATGATACCATGTGATACTGCCTGTACAACTTTGCAACACAGAAGATCGTCCGCAGCCATGACGTGGTATTCAAGGAGGATGTGAAGGGCTGGGCATGGAGCCCTATGGAAGCAGTCACTGTTGTACTGGCTCTTGACCTAGTGGGAGCCAAAGAGCCTGCAGCTAAAGAGGAGCAAGCAGAAGGTAGTGGTAACAAGGCGACAGAGGGAGCTGGGGAAGATAAGTAACTGGCAACCAAAGTAGACAAGGAGGAGCAGCCAAGCAAGCAGTAGCAGATTCCATGAAGGTCTGAACACCTCAATCATGGTGCAGATGGTCCCGTGGAGCCGCTGTGGGCACCTCGCAAGCAAACAGAGACTGCTAGGGGAGCTGCTGAATCTGTGTCATTTTTCATCTTCACAGGAATCTTTTGACCTCGAGCCCCTCTTCCTCACTGTTGCCGACAAACCAGTAAAAATCAGTGAAGCCATGCGCAGTGAAAATGCATCAGATTGGCATACCGCATCAGACAAGGAGTACAAGACACACATGAAGAACAAGACCTGGACTCTCAAGGAAGCTCCACGTGGAAGCCAAGTGATCGGCTGCAAGTGGATCTTGCAGTTGCGGTGCTGATGGTAAGGTACTCAGGTACAAATCAAAGCTGGTTGTGAAGTGGTATGTGCAGACTGAGGGTATGGATTACAGCAAGACGTTTGCAAAGTTTCCCTCCATCCATGAAATCCTTACTCTTGCCACTGCCATGGATTGTGAGGTGCACCAGATGGATGTGACATGTACATTTCTCCTTGATGTGTGGAGGTGATCTTGAGGTGTATGTGAACATGGAGCAGCCGGAGGGATATGTGGTGGAAGGGCAGGAGGACCATGTGTGCAAGCTTGAGAAGGCACTACACGGCCTGAAGCAAGTGCCACATGCATGGTAGCACAGAATTGATGAGCAACTGGCTAACCTTGGTTTTGTGCGCAGCAAGGCAGATCATGCGGTCTATGGGCCCACACAAGATGCAAGCCAGGTCATAATCTTGCTCTATGTTGATGACTTGCTTGTTGCCTCTGAGTCGAAGTCTCTCCTCAAAGATTCTGAGCAGTCCCTTGCAGCCAGCTTTGACATGAAGGACATGGGAGAGCTCAGCTACTACCTGGGTCTCCAGGTGAATTATGATCAGCAGCAGCAAAATGTGGAGCTGTGGAAGAGCACTTATGTGAGTGATATCATCAAGTGCTTCAACATAGGAGGTGCATGGAAGGTGGCCACACCCCTGGAATTGGGCGCGAAGCTCAGCCTCACACAAGCTCCTCACAGCAAGCAGCAGAGCAGCTGCATGGAGGTGGTACCATACCAAGCAGCAGTTGAGAGCCTCTTGTATGCAGTCGTCGGCACGTGCCTCAACATCAGGCAAGTTGCGGGAGCATTGAGCAAGATCTACCAATCCGGGTGTGCCACATTTGGAGGTGGTCAAATGCGTGCTGCGCTACCTTCACAGCAACAGAAGCCTTAACCTCATCTTCAATGGAGAAAAGTATTCCCATCCTTATCGACTACACCAACGCAGATTTGGGCGGAGATCTGGACACAAGGAGATCGACTAGTGGTTTTGTGTTTTCACTTGGAGGTTCAGCAATCAGCTGGAGGAGCAAGAAGAAGGAGTGCGTTGCTCTCTACTCCACCGAGCCAGAGTACATCGATTTGAGAGAGGCAGAAAAGGAAGTAGTGTGGCTGCATGAGGTGCTGGCAAGTCTTGGGCAGCAGCACACAACAGCAACGACCATCTACTGTGACAACATGAGCGGTATCTCGCTTACAAAGAATGCAGATTTCCACGCGCGCAGCAAGCTCATTGATCT
The DNA here is from genome assembly GCA_023375785.1 of Penium margaritaceum. Classification (NCBI taxonomy): domain Eukaryota; kingdom Viridiplantae; phylum Streptophyta; class Zygnematophyceae; order Desmidiales; family Peniaceae; genus Penium; species Penium margaritaceum. The sequence continues at coordinate 45,392 of SZWC01014007.1, forward strand.
GCACTACCACTTTGTCCACTAGCTCCTGGTAAAGAAGTTTGTGCACATCAAGCTCTGTCCCTCGAGCATGATGCCGGCAGATTTCTTGAATAAGCTGCTGGCCTTCTAACAGCTGAAGGCACAATGTGGACTTGTGTGGCTTTTATTCTCACAAAGTAGGAGCATGATGGATGTAGGGTGCCAAAAGTGACCAAAGCGGGTTGCTCACAGGAACAATAAAAATGCACAGAGGATATCTTCCTAGTTTTGCCGTACTTTACGTAGCTCAATTTGGAGTCCGTTTGAAGGAGATATGGATTTTCAAGCTTTGGGGGCAGTGGGTCCAGTTCAAGTGACTGCTCCTGCACTACCAACACCAATGAAGGCCAGAAATATTGGCCGGGGAGGCTTGGAGCGGCCTTCAGGATAGAAAGGTGGTAGGAGGACCTTTAGGAAACTTCAAATAAGTTTCCCACCCATATTTTTGTTCTTGTGCACATGGCAGGGATGGTGATTCTCTTGTGTGAGAGTGTGACTCCTGCTCATCCTGCAAGGCTAAGAGTGTGCTAGGAGGTGAACTTTGACAGAGTGGCTGGGTTCCCTATGCTGGTCCCTATGCAGTTATCAGGTTCTCTTGCAGTGTAGACACACAATACCCAGATGTGTTGAATACTGATGGCTAGAAAGGGAAGTTTACTGTTATCAAGAGTGCTATTCTGCAGTCTGTAAGTCGGGTTGTGTTGGTGTCACATGTAATGGTCGACAAAAAAATGGCTAGAAAACAACTGGCTCCTCTTGATGAGTGGTTTCTGATGTTTCTGTTGCTATTCTTGGAAGCAGAGATGGGGCGAGATCATGAACTGCAATCCCAGTATCAGCAGAACTCAGAGGTTTTTTTGTGAGGAATTGGTATTCTTGGCTTTTGAATGGATGCCTTTGATGCAAACTGAGCAGCCTTCAGGGAGGTGATCAGGCTCACGAAGAGCCACCTAAACAGAACCAACTGTTTGTGGGAGGGAGTTGCAGGTTACACTGATAGAAAGTTTGGAACCAATCATAGGAATACTGAGAACGCAAATGTCAGCATTGAATCTTGAGAGAGAATTTAAATCATCACAGCTTTCTAACAAGCCCTTACATGCCTCATTTGGCCAATGGAGCAATGAGATCAACTCTGTCAAATTTGACCCTCCAGCACCCTCTAACTCTAGCGGGATGTGCAGCAGTCACACTGTCATGCATAACAATTACATCTCCTATGGCCTGCACGGCCAATGATCCTTGAATACTCTTTTCTTGAAGTCTCTTGAAGGCCCTCCAGCAGTGTTTTCTCTTTGAAGTCCGCTCTCAGCCGTCCTGGTCACCTGTTGTGCTGAAGTCTCTCTGGCCGCCTTTTGTGCTGAAAGTGCTCTGGTCGCCACTTGAAACCGAACCAGAATCTCCAAACATTGGAAAACCATATCTCACCCAACGGACTCCAAATTGAGTTCCATGAAGTTTGCTGGAACCTGTGAAACATTTTCTATACATCTGTGTGTCAGATGATTTTTGTCGAGCAACCCATTTTTGTCACTTTCTGGCAACCTCATATCCATCAGCCTCTAGAACAAATGTTTTAGGAGGCATGAAAAAAATGCACCATTATTTGTAGGCATGTGGATCAGGCTAAGGTGCTCACTGAACTTCACCAGGAGCAGGAGCGGCAGGGTCAAGAATGGAGGATCATTTTTGCCATCTTGCAATAGGTAGATGATGGCTAGAGACATGAATGGCATGAAGACCTGGAGAATCTGTGGATCAATGTTGTCCTTGGTGCCTCAAACATCGGTACATTGATGCCTGCATAAATGCATCGATGTACCTATGGTTGGCCACATCGATGTGGACACAGTATACGGGGTCAGTTAAGATACACTAAGACATGGGTTTGCACAAAATGTGTGAGAGAGCCAGAGTTGTGAAAATAATGAGTTCTGCCAATTCTCAGTTTGAGCATCTTTCAAGGTCTTTATCAACTTCAGGGCACCTTAGAAAAGACTACACAAGCATGTGATAATGTGCTAACAGCGACAAAATTACTTTGAAGCCATTGTGCCACATATACACTTATCATGCAAACAGCCCATCAGGGAAAGGCATGGACATCAAGTACACAGTTTCAGGTTACACATTATTCACCGTCTCATTTTCATGTGTACACAACATCCATGAATTGAGCTTTTACTAAATACATTCAACATCAGAAGAAGCATAAAAATGCAATGAACATGATGTGAATGGAATTGTCAATCATAGAATGTAGAATCTGAAGGATACTGTCAACAACAATGTCAGAACAGTGTCTTACTTCTGGGATGTAGTAGCTCTGCACTTTGCCAGCCTGTTGGCTGCTGTAGCTTCCAATGCACTACCTGTAGGATGGTTTGATGCCTTTGCTGCTGCTCCGACGACTAGGGGAGCACGCATTGCACTATGTGTTGGATATGGGGTGCCAAAAAGTGACCAAAGTGGGTTGCTCGATAAACATCATCAGGTCAAAAGAGTGAATGGAGGACGTTTTCCTGGTTCTGTAGCACTTTGAGGAACTTGATTTGGAGTCCGTTTCAGGGAGATATGGATTCTCAAGGTTTGGTGGCAGTGGGTCCGTTTCAAGTGACGGCTCCTGTACTACCAGCACCAATGACGGCCACAATCATCGGCCAGGGAGGTTTGGAGCAGCCTTCAAGGTAAGAGGAACTTCAAGGAGCTTCAAGGAAAGTCCCCACAAAGATTATTGGTTGTGCACATGGCAGGGATGGTAATTCTCTTGTGTGAGAGTGTGACTGCCGCTCATCCCGCTAGGCTGGGAGTGTGCTAGGGGGTGAACTTTGACAGAGTGGTTCTTCCAAATCCATGTGCCAAATGAGGTGTACTTAGGCTTGTTAGAAAGGTGTGCTAATGTACTTTCTCCTTCACGAGTCAAACCAGCTATTCGCGCTCTCTACACAACTTCACATGCTTCCGTATTTTTTGTCTCTGCAGCCTACAACTTGTCTTGCACAAGCAATTGGTCCTGCTTAGCGGCTCTTGGTGAGCTTGATCACCTCCCTGAGGGCTGCTTTTGATTGAATCACTATGCTTGGAACTGCCAATCCTCAAAGTTGCAATTCATGCTGGATCACATTTTCTTATTCAATCCAACTGCCCACCTGCTGCACCTTCCTCACCTACTCCTCTTCCATCAGCTGATCCACTTGCTTCT